>JBAMIE010201781.1:0-11006 GCA_037177295.1 Kaempferia parviflora
AAATTTATATTTCTAAGAGTGTAATTTAGTTGAAGTGACTATGTTTGTTGTAAAGTGATTAGATTAATATTACATGATACAATGTAATATATATATAAAAAAAATCTAGGTGCGGAAGTTTTACTATTCAATTAATCGATCTTTTGAAAGTTTAGCATAAGCACCAAGAGATCAAATCCCCGATCTATAAATTTATAGATATGAAGATTCACATTCTTTTATGGTCAGATTGAGGTCACAATTCTCTCGTAATTGAATAAGGTCCATCGACGAGTTCACCCGTCCACTTAGAATGTAGTTTGGATTTGGACGGACGGGCGACCAAAGGCCGTTGAAGGTAGGAGGATGACTAAACTGCAGTCACCAAAAGGGCGACCTCCGACCTCCTACCTCCTACCTCCTACCTCCTGTCCTGATCCAAACTATAATTTAAATGAGCGGGTGAATAGATCGTATTCAATTGGGTCCGAATTGTCGCTTCAATTCGAGCGTATAAAAGGATGTGGACTATCATCTATAAACTAGAGAATCTTACCTCCAAGGAAAATACTTCATTAGATATTTTATAGCCTAATATGAAGAAATTAGAGTTTTTTTTAAAATAAAATTGGTCTTTAATTCTTTATTATAGAAAATTAAAATTTGGTAACGCTAGGAGATGCGTTATACAGTTAGTATGGGACCCACGGTCCCTCAATTGACAATGATCCTCCATTGGACGAGAGGATTGTGGGTCCTGTCTGAATCGACACAGGACTCATCACGAGCTGATCAGCGCACATGGCCCGAGAATATCCGGGTAGTGTCCTGTCCGAGACAGCGGACAAAATTTCTCTATCGGTCAGATGTCCGGGTCCTACCGGAATCGGAGGCCTAAGTGGACTCAAAAGTCCTGTTTCCTGTTGAGCGGGTCTGCCATCGTCGCAGGGACCATCGCTTGGCGCCCAAGCGTGAGACGGAACAGAAGGCGACTCCCATTTTGAACGTTCAAAAACGCTTCCTTTTCTCCTTTCTCACGTATTAAAAAAAAATCCATTTTTGGCCCTGAGTACGAGAAAGCTGTGCTAGAAGCCCCCCCCACTCTCCCTCTCCTCTTCTCCTTCCCCTACGATTCCTCAACCGTGTGCATCCTCTTCTTCTTCCTGTTGTTCTTCTTCGACGTCTGGAGATCTGTAGATGCACTGCCCCCTCGGGGCGTCGCAGAAGCTGTTAGCATCTAGGGTTCGGGGTGCCTTCTTCCTTGGAGCGGAGTGGTGCGTTCTGCTTTTGAGCTGCTTATATACTTCGGTTGCTCGGTTTTGGTCGTCAGATCTTCGGGGGATTCTGGAAGTCGGAAATGTACAAAGGGGTATTCGGGTACCACCGCGCCGACAAGGCGCGGAGGGCGGAGTTTGGCTTGGAAAGGGCCGCAGCGTCTTCCCATGAAGAAGGTCAATGTTCTACACCTAATCTCAGTTCGAGTTTGTTTATTTTCCTCCCCTTGGTTTCTTGTGTTTTCAGGGCGCTCTCGACGTTGGGATTTCATGAATACTAGGGTTCTCATGCGAGTGTACGATAAAAAAATCTTCTTTTCCGTATATATACTTTTTGTTGCGTTGTTTTTTTCAAATGGTCTCGGAATCCTTGGCGTCTTCCCTTCCCAACTGTTTTTCAAAGTTTTTTTACATTGCATCCGCCCCCTCTCTTTGTGCCTGCAGGTTTACTTCGAAAACAATCATTTCAAATTACTTCTTTGGAAGTACTAAATGTTTCTACATTAGGATCCATATTCTCTAGGCGATTTTGTTTTCGCGTCTAGGACGCTTAACTAAGAGGTTCAATACCATCATTAAGATGCTTTTACTTGCAAATGTTTGTTGATTTCTTTGTTTTACAATTAATAGCTCCAATATTGTATAAGATTTGGTGTGAGCAGAACTGATCCTTTGTCGCAACAAGCACTAGAAATATTCTACTTCTAAATCGTTTTATCCTGTTATGAGATGGTTCTTGCCGTCTTATAGTTTCAACTTTTGATCCTACATTCCTGCTGTTTTTTTTTTTTTTTTTTTTTTTTTTTTTTTTTTTTTTTTTTTTAAGTGACAAGAAAAATCTTATTTGATTTTTTCTTTTCAAACTTAGATTTTATTTCAATATGAAGTTTGTCTTCTGAAATTTGGAGCCTAGGTGCTTCTTTGATTTTGCTTCTTGTTGAGTTACTTTTAACGTTATCCCATGGCTAATAGCATCTTATCGTCTTCAGGTTTATGGAATCTAATTTTTAGTCAATATTTGCTTTGACTTATAGAAGTTCTTTTTAAATTTTCATATGGGTAACACCATTTGTGTCATCCTGTTTGATTGAAGTATAAGGCAAGCTTGTCATTAATTTCAGAAAGGCACAGTTACACTGGAAGCTTTTACCTTATAGGCCATGAGTAGATATACCTGTCAGGCTACTAGGGGCGTTGCTAGCTTTCCCAAGTTGCCCATCTGTTAATTTGTTCTTGTAATATAAGTGGATATACCTTCATGATTTCATAATCCTTGATCTTGTGTGCATGTCATTCACTTCTGGAAGTTGCTAAATGGTCATATAGAGATCCACTAAATATGAGATTTGCTAATATGCCTTTGATTCCTTAATCTATAAAAAAAGAAGTAAATAATCTGATATATTATTTAATGATTGTTCAAAAGATGTGATAAATGTTGGTGTTATCATAAGAGAAAGCACTCTATGGTGCGATGGATGTAGATTAACTTGTCGGACCGTATGAGATCTCTCTAGTTCTATCTGATCTCACTTCTCTTGTTTTTGTCTTTCTTCCTTGAAGCTCTCTATCTTGTTTCCATGACATTTATAGATGCTCGTGTGTCTAACAATTTGTGAAATATCACATCCCTAGCAATTAATATCCAAGTGGTATCATGATCCTGTCAATTGGTAATATGGATTTTAACATGTTGCCGTTGAGCTCAAATGGTAGAGGTGGAGAGTTATCTTAGTTCATGAGGGCCAAATTAAAACTATGCCAACCATCTCAAACTTATTTGGTAGCTTGTACAACTATGTGCAAGTAAATCAGATATTTTGGTAAAATATCTTGTTCTATATTATGTAAGTCTTTTTCACCAAATTATGGAGATGTAATTAACGCGTGCCCATGTGATTTGTGAAATAGTTTAACCAAGTTTCTAAAAGTCCATCTTGTTTTTCAGTTGTGTATTTGTATTGTTTTATCCATAATTTCTATAATAGCTTGTAGATGAATTTCATATTATGCATATATGCCTTATGGGTCTTTTCTTAGATTGATTCTTTTATTGCAGGGCATGACCAATTTAAGCGACAAACAAATGTGACAAGAATGGCGCAAGAATATGATTGCAATAATTTCTCTTCTCTTGAAGAGAATTCTGTAAGTGCTTTGCTCTACTAATTCTATGGATACCTGAAAATTTCTTTTCTGCTAGCTGTGACCTTTCACTAAAAAAATTTAAAATGTGTAAATGATTTGTTTTTTTACAAGCAACCAATATTGTCTGTTTGAATTAATGGCTTAAACTTTTTTTTTTGTTATTTTCATATGTGTGTTTGGTACAAATCCTTTGTCAACTGACATTCTATTGGTTTTATTTTGGTAGTTTACCCTCAAACTTAAGCAAAGCTCATCTAAGAGAATGATTGCTAAGCCAATTCAAGAACTAATAGATGAAGAGATGTTGATAGAAAAAGAGAGTAGGCATCACTCTCCTAGTGTAGTTGCAAAATTGATGGGTCTTGAGACAGTTGCTCCTCCACTACCGCAACAAGTCCATAAAGAAAGGAAGAATGTTGAAACTAGTTTTCAGTCAGTTTCCTCTACAGGGTTTCATGGAAAATTTGTTCAATCCAAGGAACATTCATGCCTTCATAGCTGTAATAATCAAGAATTCAAAGATATTTTTGAAGTAATGGAGACAACAAAATTTAAAGGACATAAGAACCAATCAACTCGAAAGGAACGACAAAATTTTAAAGGAAGTGAGACTAAAAAAAAATTCTTAAGGCAGAAGTTTATGGATGTCAAACGACTGTCAATCAATGAAGAACTTCACAACACTAAAAAATTTGATGATGCATTGGAAATTCTCCATTCCAACAAAGACCTTTTCTTGGAAATTCTGCACGATCGACATTCCTTGTTTGCTGAGCATTTAGAAGATGTGGATTTTGGACCTAGCCAAATTACAGTACTGAGGTCTTCAAAAGATGGTAGGTGTAGAAACAGTAAAACTGCAAAGTCGGAGAGAAAATGCAATAGTTACTCTCTCAAAAACAAAGAACCGCCTTCTTTCAGGAAATCTCCACCAAGGCCTATCAAAGGATACTGTAATTCTGCATCACAATATCCTTCAACTTCACCATACTTGGGTAAGACTGAAGCGCTTGTACATCCTACTCGTATTGTAGTTCTAAAACCAAGCCTTGAGAAGACTCAGAAGATGTTTGAGCCTGTTCCTTTTTCACGTGAAAACTTACGCTTTGGTTCAAGAAAGCCCACACAATCTGTAGTTTCAGCAATTAAGGAGTTGTGCGAGGAAGGAAGAGATAGTTCTCAAAATATTGGACATTTGTCTAACAAGGTTAAGGGCTCCAGAAAAATTGCTCGGGAGATTGCAGGACAGATGATGCATACTGAAGGTAGTCATTCCAAGAGAGCAATCAACTCAGAACTGAAAACATGTGCTCTGATGGAAAGGTCATGTACTAAGTCAAATAATTTTATGCTCAACAATTCTGAATCCTATTACTCATGCCCACCCCACTCTGATGACTGGTGTAACGACTTCAGCCCTTCATCGTCATACTCAACTGAATCATCAGTGTGCAGAGAGGCTAGGAAACGCATGTCTGAGAGATGGAAGATGACTCATCAGTGTAAAGATGGCATTGCTGTCAGGGGTGTGAACACACTTGGCGAAATGCTTGCATTATCTGATAGAGTGACATCAGATGTCAATGTGATTCCACTGGATATGAGGAAGGTTTCAACTGACAATTTTGCTGGAAATGAGGTAGTTGGGTATTGGGACTCTCCATTAGTTAATCGCAGCAAGGATGAATGGATAGATGAGAAATCTTCAAAATTACTAAGGTCCAAGTCTCTCCCTGCTTCTTCTACTGCCTATGAAGGCCCAATATTAAGCTACCAAAAACATGGTGGCGCCAATAACTGTTACATGCTCAAGGATGTATTAAATATGAGCCCTGATGTTTTCACAGATGCAAATGTTGGAATGTGGCAGAAGCCTTTTGTAAGAAATTCTGGGTATTCTGGCAGTAAGCCTCACCAGTCACAGTCTATTGGAGAAGAAAACAAACTACCTGAGCTTGAGATTCATGTTCAATCGGAAGAACTGAGGAGCAACATACATGTCAGAATTCTCTCGGAAGAAGATATTTTACATCCTTTACAGTCTGATGAAACCGTAGCTGAAACTATGTACCCCACAGAAACCCTGCTGTTTCCTGTTTGTGAAAATGGAAGCATTTCAGCAACAACACAAGAGAATGTGATGCAGTTGTCTATACAGTCACTGCCCGAGCGGGATGAATTTTCTGTTCGCAACAATGATAGTACAGATAAGGTGCTTTCCTACTGCTCTGAGATAAGTTTGAGCTTTACTCTGATCCTATTTTACTGTTTCATGATATCATAATCTTTTCATCTAGTCATTTCCTATAGATAGTAATATTAAAGGAGCTATCATTCTTCTATTTAATATGATCTCGCAGCATTTTATCTATTTCTTTTAGCACAATCATCATGATAGCAGTTTATACTGAAATAATGTGACACAATTATTCTTTTTACAACTCAACATTTTTTTTTATCATTAACAATCTGCTATGGTTCCCAACTATTTAGAGACTTGATACTATACCAGTCTTGGTCAAATCCATTCCATGTACAATGTTAGGATTCTAAAGTTATTCTTTCTTTTGTTCTTTATCTAGGTTCCATTTTTTTTTTTGTAAAATTCTGCATTTTTTCTTCACTAAAAACTTTTTCTTGCGCATTCATGCATAGATTCAGGATGATTTGATTCAGTATCCCCAGCTAGATCCACTGCCATCAAACTTAGGGACATGTGACCAAGTACTTGCTCTGAGCACCAAAGAAAGTGAACAGCCAAGTCCAATTTCTGTCCTGGAGCTTCCATCTGAAGAAGAAAATTTATCTACTGGATGCTTTGAGAGAATCAGTGCTGATCTCCAAGGCATGAGAAGAAACTGTTCGTGTTCTGTCTTAACTTCTTAGCATAGAAATATGACACTAAATTCTCCTTTCTTGCAGAGCTGAGAATGCAACTCAGACTTCTTAAACTGGAGTCGGCAGAAAGGAATGATGAGGAACTTGACATCACCACAGAGAGAGACAGTGAACCTGCAGGAGATAATCAGTTGGCTCTACCAGTAGAGGAGAAATTTGAAGATTTTACAGATGATGACGACAGAGACTTTTCATACTTGCTTGATATCCTCATTGAGTCTGGTGTTCATGGTGGTAACCAAGATGGATTCTCTGCTGCCTCCTACTCTCATGATCATCTTGTGAGTCCAGATGTCTATGAACAACTTGAAAAAAAATATGGTGCCATGGAATCATGGTCAAGAGCAGAAAGGAAGTTGTTGTTTGATCTTGTTAGTTCCAGTTTAATGTGGATGATGGCCCCTTCCACCAATGTGCACCCCTACAGGCCATCAAGTAAGTCTATATCGGCTTGGAAGGATAAGAGCCTTGCTGAAGGACTGTGGCAAATGGTAGATATTCAAAGGAAGGAACTGAACTACAGCTTGGATGAGATGATTCTGGACCCATGTTGGTTACGGGTTGAAGATGATACTGAAGTTATTGTGAAAGACTTGGAGCAAATTCTAGGCGAAGAAATCCTGGATGAAGTTATTTTGGAATTTATCACTGGATAGGCATCGAGCTGTTTGCTATTGCCGGCCAAAAGACTCTTGCACAGGAATATTTGCCGCACTGATCAATACACTGATGGCTGATCAAATGCGAACTGTGTCATCTTCAGAATGGGTCTGGCAAGATCAACCTTTACATGTCAATCATCTTTATGAAAAAGCAGAGATAAGTTATTCTTGTAAAATCTTAACGAACCATGCAAACCTTAATTAAAAATCAAGTTTCTCTTTGATTGAATATGCTCAGAAGGTTCCAAGTAGTGAAACTGAAAATTGTAAAATTTACAGTTAGATGATGCAGGATCCTTTTTCTTGCAATATGTTTGGTTGGTAGGAAAAATGAGTTTAAAAAACACTATCTTTCTTTTGATAGAACTATTGTTTACTTATAATCCTTGTCTTTTTTTCTTTCTTTAAAAAATGTTTTATTTTACATTGATCCTGTCTGAAATCGGCTACGGACGCTGGGTAGCACAGCAGTGAAGTTGGTGGAAGATCACGTATGAGAGGACCGCATGTACAGGAGCTCGTTCGTCCTGCCCTTGCAAACACTCATACAAACTGAAACGGAGCGTTAGCGACTGAACCAGGGAAGAGATCCCCTAGTTTGGTACTCCGACGCTCAAGTCAGCGAAGCTCTCCGAAAGTGGAATGCACAGTGGAGTTACAATAAAAGTACTGTGACTTGCGTAATAAAGTGTATCTGCGTCGGGAATCGCGAATCTCTATTTATAGCAGAGTGTTGGGCGTTGATCCCGAGGTGTATGATGATGTGCTGTCAAGCCGGGATCAACGACACCTGACATTCTATGACGCATGAATGTTGTGCGATTGTCAGAGAATATGCACGGGTCCCAGTTATGTGTCTGACAACTGACTTATCCCAGTCTGCGTACTGGCAAAATGCACCCCTGGATAGTGATGTTCATCCGGTCGAGTCTAGTGAATGACCGTCCGGGCGGACGTGTCTGGCTGCAGATGAAAGCTTGCTGTTCGAGCGGGCGGGTGAGTAATTGCCCGACCGGATGGACAGGTGTTCAGCCTGGTCTCAGTGACTGATCTGATTGGCGTGGAGGTTGTAGCTATTTGTTGGACCGACCGGACAAGCCCTCAGCTCATCCGACCGGGTAATCACTGCTGTCCTTGGCCTGACCTTGTCCTCCTTAACTTCGCCATGTCATCTTCTTATGCTAACTTGGACTGAGCCCCCAGCTCCAGGGGCCCCTCTAACCATCCCGGATCATATATAATGTCGTGACTAATTCGAAGGTGATTTGCTCGGTTTAGGAAAGTTTCTTTTATTGATCAACAATATGAAAGTGCATATGAGCCTTGGCAGGTGGGGTCCCTTCGGGGTGGTGCGGTGGTTAAGACCTGGGAGGTTGCCACATGAAGTTTTGGGGTCAAAACACGGTGTGTCTGAGCATGCCCTCCCCTATGTCTTGACAATTTGCACTAATGGCTAGTAGTTATTCTAGATTTATCTTCTCCGTGTTAGCCAGAGACGAGTTGGCACTTGGCAGGGGAGCTGGGGCGAGCGAATCTTCTTTTGTCACCTATTAGCCCTTGGCAGGCGGTTAGTGTCATAAGTTCTCATCTTGGTAGATAATCCAACGTTATAAGTTTTTATGTGCATTAGATGAGATTTGAAGCCTCGTCATTTAGGGAGTTTGTTCCATCTATAGTTTGTAGCATCACGATCTAGAGAGTTCGTCCCATCTATAGTTTGTAGAATCACGATCCGTATCGGAAGATCTTATGATCCAAAAATACCAAATCAATCCAGAATTGTTTGGAATCGTTTTTGCTATGGAATCGGAGTAGAATCAATGTGATCATATAGGGTCAGTAGAATTGTTACGATTCTATGTTACAATAGTTCTATATATTTTTGGGGATTCTTTGTTGGCTTTTAAACTCGACTATGTTTAAACTCGACTATGTTGTGGTTTATTATTATTATTATTATTATTTTTACCCAAGGCCCCATACCCTAGAGATTTGATTCTACCGATTTGATTCTGACTGAACCAATTTGGACCCTAAACTAATCTTGCATAAGATCATGATCCTATGAACTAGTAGTCCTTTCGGGGCGGTGTGATGGTTAAGACATGAGATGTTAACACATGAGTGTTGAGACCTTTACGTCGACTAAAGGGGGGGTGAATACGTCAGTGTCACCCAAATCTTGCTTCCTACGCTTGTTAGTACATATCGGAATACAAAACAACTAACAAGTAATGAAAGCTAACAAATACAAAAGGAAACAAACCGCTAACATGATTGTTTACGTGGTTCGAAGATTAAACTCCTACTCCAAGGCTGTCCGTAAGGTGGACGATCCTGATCAGTCGGCGGATGATTCCCTGGAATGCTCCGGCTAGCTCTTATAGCTCCTTGTGGGTGGAAAAATCTCATCACAACCCTTCCAAGACCTCTCAGATGCACTTGGATCACACTTGAGCTTGGAGACTACTAATTAGGGTTAACCGCCATTAATTTCATCAACCATCTTAAGCTTCCCGAGCTCTCTTAAATAGAGCTCGGGTGGAAACACCCAAGCATGTTTCCCGCCACTAGTCGACTGCTGAGTATGTCAGTCAACTGGTCATTCGTGGAAATATGGCCATTATAACCCAACGATTCTTTACTAGTCGACTGCTACAGTACCGGTCAAACTGCTACAGTGCTGGTCAACTGCTACAATGCTGGTCAACTGCTACAATGCTGGTCGATTGGTAAAACCCTAAACCTAGGGTTTTCCTTCTTGAGTATATTTCTCTCATCACTCGTCTTTGCTCAACCAACCTAGAATTAGCCTTCTAGTCTCCTCCATCAGCCTTGCGTCCGTTGGATGCTTTCCATCCTTTACACCTTGCATTCAAGAGCTTCTATTGGCCTCGGCCCTTGTTGTCGGGTCTTTCTTTGCCAAGTCACACTTGGGCTTACACCGCCAAGGCTCTCCCTTGGACTTACATCGCTAAGACTTTACTTGGACTTTCCTCCTTTTCCAAGATCACATTTGGGCTTTCCTTGTTGTACATGTATCATGAACACTCACAAACATACATCAAATACAACAATAACCTAACTTAAACCTTTGCCCAAATATTAAAACCTAGGGTACCTAGATTGCTCCAACAATGAGATCACGTGATCGAAATTTGGCGCGTCTGAGCATGCCCTCCCCCATACTTGACCACTTAACTAATGGCTAGTAGCCACATGTGATTTTCTCCTTTGCGTTGGCCTAGGGATGGGTTGACGTGGTGCTAGGGGCGAGTGAATTACTTTTTACCACATTATCCTATGAACTAGTAGCCGAGTGCTTATCCTCTGCTTTGCACTATTCAACTGTCCAAGGCTAGTAGCCATTTGTGATTTACCTCTTCTGTGTTGACTTAGGGACGGATTGACGGAGATACTGGAGAGAGTGAATTACTTTTTGCCACCAAGATCCTAGGAACTATGGTCTTACCTTTTACCATTGCACTATGCCCCTAGACATTGTTGTTCGTATTCATTAGAGCAAAAAAATGTTATATCATTCATCCTAAGCGGTCAGTATCATGAGCCTTGCGGTAGCGACCCTTTACATGGGGAAGATCAGACACACAATAAGATATTTTATACCCACTGATAATTAATACGTTTGTCGAAAATTGATCCCTGTCCATTATAACAAGTTACCCTCTAGCTAACTCGAACCCAGTTGGGATTTGTTACTATTCATGTGGCAAAAAAAAAAAAAAAAAAAAAGTAAAACATTCGCCCCCAATCCCCTTGCCAATCCATTTCAAGACTAACACGGAGGAAATAAATTTTGGTGACTAAGGCGACACAAATGAATGTGGAGCGAGTTATATGGGGTATAGAGATTTATGTGGCAAAAAAAAAAAAAAAAAAAGTGAATCACTCGCCCCCAGTGCCCCGCTGACCTATCCTAGGGCCAGGGGTATAGAGATTTATGTGATAAAAAGGCGAATCGCTCGCCCCCAACGCCCCCGCCGACCCGTCCCAGAGCCAACACGGAGGAGGTAAACCACGGGTG
>JBAMIE010201800.1:0-11004 GCA_037177295.1 Kaempferia parviflora
TTTATTTATGATTTTTATAGTAGTTGTGTTAGACTAATTATTGAATCCCTGCTAGTTTAGCTCGAGATAGTTTAGTTCTGACTTGTAGGTTAGCCAACTCCTCCAACCAACCTTCTACAAGGATCTACATTATCCTCTAGTTTTCAAATCTTAAAACAATTTAGACACCTTTACTTTCATTATCGAGAAATAATTTTTCAAAAGTTAGATTTCAAAAGTTTCACTTAGAAAATCTTTGTTAACTTGCTTCCCAAAGTTAGATTTTAAAATATTGTTCGAAAATATTTTCAAAAAAGTTGTTGTCTATACTTTTGCTTAGAAAACATTTCATAAGTTTTGAAAATTGTTGTTCAAAATTTACATTTTATCAAAAATACTTAGTAAATTTTCAAAAATACTTAGAAAATCTTTGAAAACTCTATTTGAAAATTGTTATTCAAATTTACTTGAAAAAATTTATTAAAGAACTTAGAATTTCTTTTAATTCTATTTGAAAATTACTTTTCAAAATGACTTTGAAATTCTTTAAAAGCACTTATATTATTTAAACTTTTTTTTTGAAAATTTATCTTTCAAAATTATTTAGAGAATTTTTCAAAAGGACTTAGCTTGTTTTGAATATAAGTTGTTTAAAGTCTATCTGAAAATTCTTTTTGAAACATTCTTTTCAAAATTAATTAGAATACTTTAAAAGCTTTTTGAATTTTTTTTATCTCTCTCAAGACTGATCCTGTAATTCATAATCTTTTTACTAATTTTTTGGTGTTCCACATTTTTACTTATATGTGTTGATTGTATACTTTTTGATGAATGCTAAAGAGGGAGGGAAAGGGTTTAAGTAAGAAAAAAAGGCAAATCAAAAAGGAAAATCAAGAAACTTAACCCTAAAAATAACTGACAAAATCATCACAATCTAAACTATTTTTTTGTTAAGTTATCCAAGTTGTTATTGCATCAAATAGGGGGAGATTGTTAATGCAGTTGGCACCAATGATCAAACTCTGCTTTGATGAATGACAAATAGATAAAGTTAGATGTTGTGTGATCTAACATTTTTACCAAGTGTGCAGGATAATGAATTTGATAAGGTCTAAAGGACTAGCACCAGGCTGAAGTCCAACTAAGTTGATAACTGGCACGAAGTCCAGGTTGGTTGAGACCTGACAGAAGAAATTCCAGTTGGGTTGACAACACGTTGAAGTCCAGATTGGTTGAGATATGACATGAAGCCCTTGTGGGTCAAGGGACCAGGCCAAGAAAGTCTGCAACTGGTAAGTAAAGGTAAACAACTGGAGGAGCAAACTAGTGAGGACGCACTCCCTGTTGAGGAACAGTAGCCGTCGGTCCGGCCTAGGATTTTAGTGAAACTCAAAGTCAGGACCGGACAGTTCGAAGACTATCAAATATACTTTATCTTTTCATATTATTTGCTTAGCTAACTCTTTGTTGCAAAAAATTAAAATTTGAGAAAAAGAGTGCCGAGGTGCCCTGACATTGTCTCGGCGCCCGACGGTGGTTCGGACGCTTGGGAAGCTTAGTACAATGAAGGCGCCTAGCTGAGGTGGCATGCGACAGTTGGCCGGTTCACGTCACTAGTCCGGATGCTCGGAGATGGATAAACTCTCGAGATAGAGTTTCGATGGGAGAGCGTCACGTGTACCTTGATGGGGGTGCCCGAGGGTGGTCCGGGCGCCCGGAGATTACTTTTTAAAAGCCTTTGAACAGCAACTTCAGAACAACAATTTGAACGACTTTCTTTCTTGCGTGCTGCTTCAGAAAGTTTCAAACAACGCTGTAATGTTGCTCTGACAACCGAAGCTCAAGCTTCTTCTTCCTTATTGTTGTCGATATTATTTCTTTTATTGCATTGTACTTAAATTGTGTAATTGTTCTGAAATTATAGTGATTGCCCAACGAAAGTACTCAACGAGTGTGGATTTTAGAGTAGGAATTGTCAAAGGCTCCGAACTAAGTAAATCCACTTGTGTTAGTCTGTGTTCTCTTTCTCTTCCCCTTTTTCCGCTGCGTTAATTTTTACTTGTGATTTTTAAAAAGTGACGAACGCTATTCACCCCCCTCTAGCGTCTTTCAAATCTTACAGTAGCAACCATGAAATTATAGTTGCTACAACGTGCTTAGATTAGAACAACGTTGTAGGTGCTACAACGTGCTTAGATGTTCAGACACTTGAATGAGAATTGAACTGAATTGAATAAAACGAGGTAGCAGCAGGCAGTTAAAAGACAAACAATTGGAGATTATCACATACATAGGGAAACACATGCATTGCAGATGAACAAAGAATTTTGGAGAAGGAGAGTTCAAAATATTTGGGTTTTTTTTTAAAAGCATAAAACCTTAAATGTATTGAGTTTTTTTTTTCTTATAACTGATAGCTTTAGACAAGTTTAAGGAGGAAGCTTTGATGGCAGACAGACGAGATGAGGCGGCTACGAGAAAGTTGATCGATTGTGAAGGACGAATGAGGCAGTTCGAAGGAGAAAGATTCTAAATCTTTGGGTTTTCTCATATATTTGAAAACAACTCAAGATTAGGAAGAGAAGGATAAATTAATCAGGATATATAGGGTGCCTTTGAATAATAAACTCAAAAAAAGACTCTCCCTTGAGATTTTTGCTGTTTAATATAAAATGTCCCAACCATGCATTGCTAACCAGATAGACATGAAAAATCAGTGCAAATGATTTACAAACTATCACAACTATCACCTAATTCGTTATTATGGCCATCTTTAGGTGACAAAGAACACTTGGAAGGCACAAAAATATTCATTAAAGAAAAAAAAAAAAAAAAACCCGCCAACTAATTCGGCGCGGCGCGGCGCGTTATGAAGCCGATCCCACGCCGTCACCCACGAACGGCCAAGGCCTCCCGGTGGGGCTGCCACACCCCCTGCTCGTCCACGGCCACCAGGCAGAGCACCGCGGTTAGCGACCGCAGCCTCGCCACCAGCTCCGCAGCCTGCGCCCGGAGTTCGCCGTTCTCCACCTCCAGGCGCTGGTGATGCTGGCTCAGCGCCTCTACCTTTGCCGCCATCTCGGCGTTGTGCCTGGCCAGGTACGCCGCCTGGGTCGCCACGTCTTGCAGGTGCTGCTGCTTCCTCATCCGCGACCTCCGCGCGGATTCCCTGTTCGACAGCTTCCGCCTCTGCTTCCTCATCCAGTCGACGTCGGCGGCGGCGGCGCCGAGACTGGATACGGACGAAAGACGGCTCCTCCCAAGATCCAATCTTTGATCAGGAGAAGACATAGAACCAGTAGAGGAAGACCACGGAGAAGGATTGGATTTGGAGGAAGCGGATTCGGCGAAGATTCGCGGCCACGTTCATAAAAACTAAAGAGCGGGCGGCTAGCTAGCTAGCTAGCTATTAATGGAAACGGCCTTCTCGCCATGGATTCCATAAACAGGGTGGTCTTCTTCGAGCTAGTGACAGAGATGTCGAACCTCAATGTCTCGCGAAAAGTGGAAAGAGTTTTCGATGATGAACAGGGGAAGCCTAACCCACCACCGAAAAGGATGGATTTTGGAACAGTGGTCGGATTCCGATCGAGATGCAACCGCGAATCGAGGACAAGGCGCATGCAAAGATCGATCGGACAGCAGAAATTGAAAAGATCGATCGATCGATAGATGAAGGTGGCGATTGGCTTTTGGGCGAGATTAATTTTATATGTAGGAGAGGATCGAAGGCGGCATTTGGCGGAAGATGGGAGGAATCTTCTCGTGGTTGGCGATATATAGAGATTAAGGATCGATTAGGCTGATGAATTGAGCACGTTTTGGATGGCTCTAATTTGTTAAAACATGTTTTGAAAAAATAATAATAAAATTTTCTATTTTTGCATGAATAATCAATTGACTTGATAAGAATTTTTTTTATTCGTTTAATTAATTAAATAAATAAATTTAAATAATTTATTAAAATAAGTAAATAAACTTTAACACATATATTCAGCTCCGTTAATATTTGTGAACCATATTTATTAATAAAATTTTTATTAACATGTTAAATAAAAAAATAAATGAAGAAATAAGTTTGAATTATGAAACTCAATAATCAATTAAATAAGTAAATATTTTAAACAATTAAATAAGTTTGAATTGACTGCTCGATAACATCTCAAACTCGAACCAAACTCAAGCTCATCAAAAATTAAACTAAGACAAGAGTTTGAATAATCATTTTAAAATGTTAGGTCATTTTAAATTCGACTCGATTCAATTTGACTCAGTTAGCTTGAATACACTAAAACTTACCTCGATTTGATGTGTTTATAGCCTGAGATGTCCAAGATGATAGATTTACTACAACCATGATAAGCAAGAAAATTGGACAACTCATGCAGCAAAGATTTAATTCTTATGTAGCACATTTTCAAATGTATGCAGTGGCAAAAAAGGTGACTTTGCTCGTCCTCAGTGCTTCCGTTAATCTGTCCTAAATTAATATGAAGAAAATAAATTATGAATGATTATTAATCATAGTATAAATAGTCATAGTAAATTATGAAGAGGTATATGCTTTTAAACGCATGCGGTGCTTAAATTAATGGTGATGCAGGACTGTTGTGCCGTGGACATGTGTATTTTTTTATTCATTAAAGAAACGCTTGCTTGTTCATTTTGGTCACGTGGGGAAAAAATTAAGAGTAGAAACTTAAACTATCACGGATTTGGGTGGGATTTCCTGTAAAGAAATGAAGGTGCATGCACGTCTTTGTAAGATGGATGAACTCGAGCTTTATTTTAATAAATTGCAACTGTTGAACAAGTCTTTGCATGTCCAATGCTGATCCCAAAACTCTATCGTCAAAATGGTCCCTCATCTTTCAATCAAATTAATTCATAACAGCAAATTACTTTTTTAATTTTCAGGCAGGTAGAGATGGAATCCAAACTATAGTAAATTAGCAGATGATTTTTTTTTTAATTGATGATTAACTTATGAGCGTTAGAGTTCATAGAACGTCCGTTGCAATCGCTTCTTAATTTATTTTAGTAGTCAGGTAAAATTTTCTATGAAGCTGGAGCAATCACTCAGAGGGTTAAGTTGAATACTTAATTTCAACTTAAAGAAAAATCCCAAAACCCTATCACCAAAATGGTCCCTTTACTTATCCTTCAATTAAACTAATTCACTAACAACTGACTCTACCTATGATATGCACATAATTGTCACATATGTTAGTACCAAAATGAATTACTAAGTACTCCGGGTAGTGTTGTTTAACTATGAATTTTATTGTTTGGAAGTTTGAAAAAGTGGTTTAAGTTAAAGTTTACATTACAGTCTAATGTGGATGGCTAAGTATGCAGAGATTTAACAATATACATAGGTATACTTGATGACTCAAAGTCTATAGAAGCATGAAAAAGGTTAATATGAGACATCTGATAAATTGGAGGGCGAAGAGTATCAGAGGTAAGTACACCTAAAACTGAAGAGCGAGAAAGAAGATGTGGGAAGGAAACTAATGAGCTAAGTGTAGAATTGTAGTGCACGTGAAAGGGAAGGAGCGGGGGATGAATCAGGGAAAATACATTATTATATTCTTATTGTTTTCATTTTTTTACTTATGTCCCTCAAAAATTTTCGTTCTCATTTATATCCTTCATCTTTTATTTTTGTTTCCGGATAAAATCCCTGTCATTAAATCTTCACGGAGGATTTAACGGCTGAGATATTAGAAAAAAAAATTGAGATATAAATGGAAACGAAAATTTTTGAGGGACATAAGTAGAAAAACTAGAAACAGTAGGGGTATAATAATGAATTCCCCCCACATTCGTAGTAAAAAAAACCCTAATTCACTTCAGCGATTCTTCCCCCTTTCATTCCTCGCGGTCGTCGATTTCTCTAGGATATCGACTGACGAATCGAAAGAGACAATCATAAACTTTGTTTGGCCTCTGTAAGTGTCACTTCTAGTGTGTTCATGAGTATATATTATAGCTCTAGTGTGTCCGAGGGCCACCGGGAGCTATACAAGAACTCGATACTAGCGTTCTGCAATGTGAACACTTCCGAAAGCTTCAATCCCCAGAAGGACGTCAGCATCTCAGAGATCAATCTCTACACTGGCTTCATCCCGGAGGATCTCCAGAAGCCGACAGCTCCCGAGATCACCGCCCGGCCCTACGTACCTCTTAGACTATACCCAAGACAAGACAAGACTGGCGAATAGAAACATAAGACAAGGTCAGTTTTACTTAGTTCAGTGCCTGCAACGACTCCTACTCCAAGACTCATGATCCTTTAGACTATACCATTGGGCAATTCACTAAAAACCAATTTCGATAATGTCGGAAGAGTGAGTTGAGTACCATAAGAATGGGATAGTGTAATAGCCTACACTTCCCTTTTTGTAGATATGAAATAAGTATGCAATAAAAGATTCGTTACCAACTCGTAAATGAGATTTTCGGATCACTCAAGAGTTGGCATCGGTCTGCCATCAGTGGTCGAATATCATGAAACTGTAGCGCGGTAGCAGTCAGACGTGTTTGCAGTAGCAGAAGATCGCATAGCTTGAATTAAGGAGTGATTGATGAAATGTGCTGCTCAAACAAGGCATATATAGCTTGTGGAAGGCGTCTCCAGCCTCCTCCGAGGCGCCTCCACAGGCAAT
This sequence comes from Kaempferia parviflora, assembly GCA_037177295.1. NCBI lineage: Eukaryota > Viridiplantae > Streptophyta > Magnoliopsida > Zingiberales > Zingiberaceae > Kaempferia > Kaempferia parviflora. Next base: position 6,651 of record JBAMIE010201800.1, read on the forward strand.
TCTAATTCCATGTGCTTTTGTCGCGATAAGCCACACAAATTGCAAATTCAATCCACTGGAAGGCGCCTTCAGACCTCACCAAGGCGGCTTTGCTAGGCGCCTACAGTCACCTTGGAGGCGCCTCCGCGCCTTCTTGCACGAAGCCTTCGACCAACACGTCCGAGGTGCCTCCAGCACCCCAGGAGGTGCCTCGAGCATTGTTCACCCGAAGCTTGCCTTTATTTTTGTTCCTGTAAAATCATGTTAGTCCAATAGAAAAAAATATCTAACATACAAAACAAAGTTAGTACAATTAATTAGCATTATTAATTAGATCATATCTCACAAAGACCAGGATCTAGTTAAGATCTCAACTTAATTAAGTTTTCAAAATGGACCTAAGATGGACTGACACTTACTGTTCCCTCAAACGGGAATGCATCATCACCAACTTACTCTTCTCGACTTACCTTACTTACCATTTGTAGTTATTTAACTTGCCTCTTTGACCCACCAGGTCTTCCCTCCAATTGTCAAGTTCGCAAACCCAACTTGACTTTGGCCAACTGTCAGGTCCCGCAGACCCTGCTAGACTTCCCGCTAGATATCGGGTCACTCCTTGACCCATATGGGCTTCATACCAGTTATCGGGTCTGCAAACCTAACTAGATTTCAGTCTGGTGTCAGATCCTCTAGATCTGTCAATGCTTACACACTTGGTAACACTATTAGATCACACAACATCTAACTTTAAACCACATGTCATTCATCAAAACCTGTGTTTGATTATTGGTGCCAATTGTACCAATAATCTCCCCCTTTTTGATACAATGACAACCTGAGTTGAAGTTAGAAGAACATAGAGAAATAAATGTGTAAATGCAAAATATGATTTAACATAAAAAAGGAATATTTAGTTGTGATCATTCTATTAATTATTTTTAGGGTTAAGTTTTAAGTTTCTTATTTGTGTTTTTTCTTACTTAACCCTTATCCTCCACTTGGCATTCATCAAAAAATGTGCAAGTACAAATAGGTATTTGAATAGAACACCAACAAAAAATAGGTAAAATAGAAGCATAAATAACACTGGTTCAGTTTAGGGAGAGTTAAGAAAAAATGTTCTAAGATACATTCTCAAAGGAAATTTCTAATATAAGTAATTTTAAGTGCTTTTCGAAAAATTTCTAAGATCTTTGAAAAAGTACTTTAAAAGGAATTTTCCAAGAGTTTCTAAGTTTTTCAAACAGTTTTAAATCTAAGTAATTTTGAAAAGTTTCTAAGGAATTTTAAAAAAGTACTTTAAATGGAATTTTTAAAGAATTTTTTAAGTGTTTTGAAAAGTTTTCAAAGCGGCTTTAAAAATTGTCAAAGTACTTTTGAAAAGAAATTTCTCTAATTAATTTTGAAAAATACTTATTAAAAAAACTGTAATTAAGTATAAAAGAAAGTTTTAAGTGCTTCTGAAATTTTTAAAATAATCTAAGTGTTTTTAAAATAATTTTCAAAGTAATTTTTAAAGGAACTTTCAAAGAAAAATTTTCTAAGTAATTTTTCAAAAATGAGTTTTTAAAATTTTCTAAGCATTTTGAAATGTTTTCTAAGGATTTTGAAAAATAAATTTCAAAGAGAGAGTTTTCAAAATAAATTTACAAAGTGATATTCAAAAGATATCTATAAGTAGAATTTTTCAAAAATTTGTAAAGAAAGAGTTTTGAAAACAGAAGCTCCTCCTGAACTGTATATTAGTAAAAATAATCATCTAAAAATATGTCCTTAAGTGTCTAACCTTTATTTACTAGCTAATTATCTAAAAGATAATAGTTTTCACTTGGTTAGTCAAGTTAAATAGAAGTTGTCCAACTAGTGTTTAATTAGGAAGGATGACTTAACTTGATCAATATATATGAGTATTTATAGCCCATACTTATATTATTGCACTGATATAAGCATCTGAAGTCCAGGCAAAGGCCTAAGCATCTCACACCAGTTTATATTTTTGAATACACAAGCAAGATATCTACTTGTAAAATATTGGTTATCTAGATCTATCAGTACATGTTTTCTAGGGTTCAGACCTAAGCTAAGTCCAATAATAATTTTTAAAATACTAGTAAAATGGAGATTTTTAAAAATAAATAAAATCAGAAGCAACCTAGAATTTTCAAATCACAGGAAATATTATAGTAAACAGTTTTTAGTCCTAGTTTATCATGCACATTCCTAAGTGTCTGCATAAATTGCTAAATTCAAATTCAGAGAATGGTTTTGTAAAGATGTCTGCTAGATTTGACTTGAACTCAGCACAGTTGAATTCAATTTCTCCTTTAGCAACATAGTCCCTGATGAAGTGATGTTTAATTTCAATATATTTAGTTCTTGAATGACATAATGATTTTTTTGTTAGATTAATTGAACTTATATTATCAATAAATATCTTGACATTTTTATATTCTAATTTGAAGTCTTTTAATGTGTGCATCATCACATACTCTGATAGCTATATATTCTGCCTCAGTAGTAAATAAAATAACACAGTGCTGCTTTCTACTAAATCAACTGACAAGTGATGGTCCAAGTAGCTGGCACCCACCACTTATACTTTTTTTTGTCCAGTTTACAGCCGACATAGTCTGAGTCAGAGAACCCTAGGAGTTCAAAGTTTGTTGTTATAGGGTACCACATTCCTACATTTATTGCACCTTTTAAATACTAAAGATTCTTTTAACATTGATTAAGTGAGACTCCTTAGCACAGGTTTGGTATCTAACACACATGCTAATTACAAATAAAATATCAGGTCAGCTTGCAGTTAGATATAAAATACTACCTCTGACACTTCTATAATACTTAAGGACAACTGGTTTCCCATTGGAATCACTATCTAATGTTATATTTGTTGTCATTGGTGTATTTAATTCTTTAACATTTTCCATCCCAAATTTTTTAAGTAATTCTTGTGTATATTTTTGTTGATATATGTAATTTCCTTCATTGGTTTGTTTAATTTGTAAGCCTAAGAAAAATGTTAACTTGCCTACTAGACTTATTTCATATTCTTGTTCCATTAAAGTTATAAAATCTTGTAAAAATTCTGAATTGGTTGAGCTAAAGATTATATCAACTACATAGACTTGGGCTATAAAAATATATTGTTTAACTATTTTTATGAACAGTGTTGGATTAACTTGGCCTTGATTGAATCCTTTAGAAATTAGATAAGTGGATAATTTTTTATACCAGACTCTAAGTGCTTGTTTTAGACCATATAATGCCTTTTGTAGTTTAAATACATAGTCAGGATGGTCTAAACTTTTAAACCCAGGTGGTTGACTTATATATACTTCTTCTTTAATTAGTCCATTTAAAAAGGCAGATTTAACATCCATTTGGTAAAGTTTAAATTCCATATGGGTTGTATAGCTTAGTAGCATTATGATGGACTCAAGTCTAGCTACTGGGCATAGGTTTCATCATAGTCAAGTCCCTCTATTTGACTAAACCCTTTAACTACCGACCTAGCCTTGTTTCTAATAATCTCCCCTTTTTCATTAAGTTTGTTTTTGTAAACCCATTTAGTTTCTATAAATTTTTTACGATTAGGCAAGGGTATTAAGTCCAAGACTTTGTTTCTTTCAAATTGGGCCAATTCTTATTGCATGGCTAAGATCCAGTCGAAGTCAAGTAGGGATTCTTTTATTATTTTTGGTTTAATTTTATAAATTAAAGTAATTTTACTTAGATTTCTAATAGCTGATCTAGTTTGAACTATTAGGTCTGGGCCACCTATAATTTGGTCAGCTCGGTGGTTTGAAATAACTCTAGTTGTTCTAACTTCAGTTTGTTCTTGTTGATTTTTTTGTGGTTAATTTTGTTCATTTTCATATTCGTCTAATTGGTTTAAGGTTTCACTATCTCCCCCTTAAGTTGAGCTAGCCCAAACAAAATCAATTGGTTGAAGTTGAGTTAAATTTGGGTTAGTTTCCTTAGATTTTCATCTTTTATATTTGTTATTTTCTCAATTTTTAGTGTACTTTTATTGTACACTCTGTATCCTCAGCTATTTAGGGAGTATCCTATGAAAATTTCATTTTTTACTTTGGAGGTGAATTTTCCTAAGTCTTTTCTTGTATTTAATATATGCACTAGACATCCAAATACTTTAAAATATTTAATATTAGGTTGTTTATTATAGTATATTGTTGGTGTAATTGCCCCCGGGTCAAGTTGATAGTGTTGACTGAGCTTGACTTGGGTCAAGCTTGAGTTTTAGTTTTGATGTTTGATAATGTATAGGGAGTGTAACGCCCCAAAATTTCCAAAAATAATTTCATAAATATTCTATGATTTTTCTGGAATTTTAGAGTATTTTTAT
>JBAMIE010201821.1:0-11003 GCA_037177295.1 Kaempferia parviflora
GTCGATATGAGCTCATGCTCAGATCCGACCAGATTCCGACGTCTATCAAGCCGATCGCAATCCCTCTGGATTCACCTTCCCTATGGTATAGTTATTTGATCAACCCTTTAGTCATTATTTTTTCAAAAAAAAAAATAAAAAATTCTTTTCCAACCTAAACATTTTGAACCATCCATTAAATTTCCTTATTTGCCTCGATGTCGCCTCGCTTGTAGTAGTATTTCATCACAATTTTTTTTTTTATTGTAATAGTGCCGGTTAGAATTAACAAAAATCCTTTTCTTCTCGAAAGGTCAAACATTTTGAATCATCCTTTAAACTCCCTCATTTCTGTTGCCTCGCCTCCCAGAGCCGTCGACACCATTTTCGTTGCTCCCTCGGTGCTGCATCGCCTTGCCAAAGCCTGTCATCCGTCGTTCATCTGTAGTGTGTTCCCCTTTGTGTGTGCCCTAAACATCTTCCTCCTCCATCCAAATACTACTAATTTAAAAGATAAACTTAGTTAGCCTCATTGACTATCTCTGAGGTGACCGGTCCGGCCCCATAAAAATTTTCCACCGGCTACCAGGATAAATCAGGAAGCACTAACGGTAGGCGGCCCAAAAGCCAGTGTCCCTTAGTTGCAAGTCTCATTTGGCGGAAAAAATCCTGCAAATGCACCGTAGCTGGGAATCGAACCGTGGATGTCTGGGAGACAACTGAGTGCCCTTACCGCTGCACCATAGCCCCGGGGGCCCAAATGCTACTACTTTAGGGTTTATATAACGTTGTAGCAGCTACTAAACCATAACTGCTACAAATCTTACAATGTCCTTGTTTGTGGTTCTACTACATTGTAGCAGTTACAATTTTATAGCTGATACAACATTTTGGTCTAATAACGTTATAACAACTATGATTTTGTAGCTGTTACAACATTATGTTCTAGTGAACTATAGGTCTGTAGCTGCTACAAAGTGGTAGATACGTTGTAGCAGCTATGACATCGTAACTAGAGCTGTCAATTTGGGTTGGGTCCGTCGGATTGGCCCACCCCGCCAAATAATTTAAGTGGGTTGAGTTGAAATTTTATCAACTCATTTAAAGGCGTGTTCAAACAGGCCGACCTGCTTAGGCTTACGACCTGCGGTCCTGCGCGGGTCGGTCCATGACCAACTTAGGTTTGCATGTGGGTTGAGGAAATACTGAAGCAATCGCTCATGCACCTTCAACAGTCGTTGAGGCCCCTTGGCACTTCTCTCATGTTCACCAGAACTGAGAGCTCACTTGCATCCTTTTACAGCGCATTGATGCAATTGGGATTTGGGACTACTAGATTTGTTTATAATCATCTTCATGGTAAGCTTTCTTAACTTGCTTTGACATGTTTTCCTAAGTAATATTTGTTAAATTCATTTTGTTTCATGAATTGAACATTTTCTCTTCAATGGATGAGTAATTCGCAGGCCAACCTAAGCCTGCCGGAGTTTTTTTTTTTTTTTTTTTTTTTTTTTTTTGTTAGGCCTGTGGGTTGACTCACCTAACCCGCAATCCGCCTTTAGTTGGGTTGGTTAGGGATTTCTCAATCTGCCAAGATGACGGATCAGCCCGTCCCACCTCACCAAATGGCCAGACCGACATGGGACAACCCGTCCAGCAATGGGTCGACCCATCTGATAGCTCTAATCGTAGCTGCTACAACATTCTGATCTAACCACATTCTCATACCATAATATTATAGCAATTATGGAACCGTAGCTGCTACAAAGTGGCAGGCACGTTGCAACAGTTACGAAATCGTAGCTGCTATAACGTTATGTTCTAACTACAATGTTCTAGTTAGTAAGTCTATTTGCAACGCTGTAAAAAAAATTACTTTGGGAAGAAGTATTGGATCAGATTTTAAATTCTTTAAATTGTAATGCTTAAGCAATATCTTTAATTTCTAACAACTTGCATATATAAGATATGTTATTGTTTGAGTTACCTATTACCATATAATGTTTAAAACAAATTGATAATCTAAGCAGAACATCTACTCTTCTTAACAAGTTTGAATCTTTGTGCTATAACAAGACCTAGTTGAGAACTTCAGATAATTGAAGAATCTGACATTCCCCAGCAATGGAAGAAAATGGGCGTGCAGGGCAGCTAAACATTCCCCAAGTTACAGATGATCAAAAGTAAAAAATTGGGATGAAATTCTCATCAATAGAGGATGTATTTTCTTTGTATAACCAATATGCATGAGAAGCTAGCTTTAGCGTAAGGATAAATAATAGTAAGAAAAATAAGGCAAATGAAGTTGTTTGAAAAACATTGTATGCTTTAAAGAATGTTATACAAATCAAATGTGGTGGAATTAACAAGAAAAAGGGGATCAACAGACAAGTGTTATAGCACGTGGCGAAGTTAGAATTGGTTGTATATCAAAGATTTCACTTGTCAAGGAACAAACTGGATATAATTGGGTTGTTACTAACTTTATGGAAAGTCATAATCATCCTCTCTTGGCTCCTTTAAAGGTATATTTGTTAGCTCACATCATAATGTTTTGGTAGCAAAGAAAGCTTTAACTCAACAATTTTCGGAGACCAACTTATCAATAAATGTGATTATTAGAAATAGAATATGGAGGGCCTGAGCGAGTAGATTGCAGTGAAAGAGATATTATAAATTTTGAAAAAGAGCTAAGGGATAAACAAAAAAATATCGATATTGAAACACTGATAGAGTTATTTGCATCTGAGAAAGTGAAGAATTCAACTTTTTTTCTTTGATTACAAGACTGATTCAGATAATAAATTTAGTAGGTATTTGTGGGTGAATCACTTATAAAGAACAACATATAGTGTATTTGGTGATATAATTGTATTTGATATGACATATAATATCAACAAATATAAGTTGATTTTGCATCATTTGTAGAAGTTAATCATTATGATCAAACAATTATTTTTTGTTGAGGTTTTATAAGTGATGGGAAAATTGAGTTTTTTGTTTAAATGCTTAACAACTTCATAGAAGTCATGCCTAAATATGCACCCAACGTGATCATCATTGATCAGAATCCTGCTATGATGAAAGTCATTGTCGAAGTTTTCCCTTAGATAATGCATTAATATTATTTGTGGCACATATTTAAAAAATTCCCAGATAAATTGAACCCTTTTATTTTACGTGACTACTATCAAAGTATAAAGAAGATCATTGGAAAGTTTATACCATCGGATGAATTTGAGAAATCATGGGGAAAAATTATCAGATGTGCTAACTTGGAGAAAAATCATTGGTTGTCATTGATGTATGAATTGCGACACAAGTGGATACCAACATATTTTAATCATGTATTTTGTGTTGGAATGTTAAGTAGTCAGAAATCTAAAAACTCACATTTAATTTTCAAGAGGTATGTTTCAAATAAGAACTTATGGATGGATTTTATTACTTGTTTCAATAGGATATTGAGACACTTAAGACACAATGAGTTAGTTGCTGACCATATTGATATGAATGAGTATTCCAAGATTAAGACAAACTTGTCAATGGAAACTCAAATGGTTAAACTGTATACGAAAAAAATAGGTGGAGTTTTAAAGTAAAATGAGTGAGAGTCGTGATTATTATGTGCAACAAACATGAGTTGAGTTTGTGGTTTACCATGTAATGAATTTTCAAAGTCCATCCTCCAAACCAAAGATCCTCACGTATGACTAACAAATGAACTGCATATCCTATAGCGGCAAGAAATTTGAATTCGATAGCATTTAACTTTTTTGTATCAACCAAGTGTTTCATTTGTCTAATAAGTATATATTCAAATGATAGCCACAAGAGGTAAATGTTAGAGCAATATATATTTTATGAGAGTAAAATTTCACAAACGTTGATGTGAAGACACTCAACGTTATCTTATAAAGGCTTCAGTATAATTTGATGGTGCATTTTTAATTGATGAGGGAAACTTCTTGGATGAACAATTTGATTGTATCTATAATAAAAATTTAAGAGTTGAACATGCAACAATTGAAGAAATCCATAAATAACAACCTTGTTATTATTAATCCTTCTTCAGTAAGAAAAAAAATATGGGAAAAAATTAATCTAGATATCTAATTTACTTTTACAATCCGAATAATCTTGAAGATGAAAAATCCGATCTACGAAAATTTCCCAATAGACGATCCAATTTTACATATCACCTACAAGTAAATCAAGAAAACGCGAAGACTGTTAACAAAGATATCCCAACTTAACCAATAATTGGATTGTCGTAGATGCGTCCGGGAGATTTAAACCCTAATCATTTAAAAGATATGCCCAACCTTTTACCACCCCACCAAACCAGTCCCCTTGAATTATCAATATGTGGTATTCTGTCCAATAAAAAAAACATTAAAAAAAAACAATATTTTACGTCTACCTTCAACATTAATCGAATGAAATCCAAATTATTAAAAACAACTTTTCTCCCGCTTTGAAAACATCGTTAGGAACAAGCCACAATTTCGATATATAAATCAGTCCCTACCTTTGTTTACACCAGTTCTCCCTCCGGAGTAGGCAGTTAGAGAAAGATGCCAGGAACAAACAAACAAATAGGGTTTCAACAATTACATGTTCTAATAAAACCAATGTTGGTAGAATTGACTGGTGTAATCGAAAACATTCACACCATGCGTAAAATGCTACGAGTCTTCAACAAGATTGCGAAACTAAACTTACAACCAACATCGTAAATGGATGGCAATTCTGAATATTATGAAAGCATGTTCTTGTAAGAACTCAGCTCACGAGCCTATTATCTGAAACTCGAATTGGGTTGGACAGTGGACAGTCGTTCGCGATGGATACCAAGGAAAGCTAGTATCCTCCTCTTCCACGGCTGCCTAACCGTCCTCGCCCACGAACATAACCTCTGCCGCCGCCATTGCCATTCCTTCCACCACTAGCTGGTCCACCTCCATATCCTGCTCCATAGACTGGACCTGCACCTGTTGTGTCAAGAGATTGAATCAATAAGAATTTGAATGGAAATCTGAAGCCAAGAAGAAAAATAATAGCCACTGAATAGCGACTTCCATTGGATGGGTACGCATAGACGGATCCACATAGGAGCTGTCCTGGGCTATAGCCCAGCCCAAGATAACTCCTATGTTAATATTAAATAAGCTTGGGAAGAGTCTCATGTTAAAATTGTCAAACAAATTATTTCACATATATTCTATACATATTTTATCTTTAAAAATATTAATTTTTTTCTTCATGAATCATATAGAGATCATTTTATCTTCTTGATCAAATTTATTTTTATTTTACTACTCTTGGTCAATTTTATTCCATAAATTAGTAGCATCATACTATGTCGAATGCTTTATCATTTTTTTAGATTTTAGTTCAATAACAATAACAAACCTAAGTATAATTCTATTACGTGGGGTCGGCTATTTAAATTCTTCTATGTTATTAGGTCTATTTCCTACTATATTATCATCTATATTTAAATAAATTTTATCTTTATTTTATTATTAATAGCCAAGTCTTTAATAGTTTTCCCTTCTTTGATATGCATATTTGTTATAATTTCACATCTCTTAACTGAAGCATTTTATTGATCGTTTAAGTATGTTCGTACCTTCTAAGTATATTCAACTCTGATTTTCTCTCTAATGTTCTTTTTTCTTACTCTATAATTCTTGTATATTCACACATCCACCTTAATATCTTCATTTTTACCACTCTCATTTTCTGCTAAGGTACTCGAGTTCTTCAACATTCAGGTCTATATAAGATAGCATGTCTAATTGTAATTTTATAAAACTTCTCTTTAAATTTTAAAAGTACTTTACGATCACATTAACCACCTGACATTCTTCTCTATTTCATAAATCTTACTTAATTATATGTATAATATCTCTCCCAATTCAAAAAAAAAAAAAAAAGAGAGAGTAACTATGTGAATTTTTTACTTAGTCGATTAAAATTCACCCTTTTCACATCTAAAGCCCAGTCCAACTTTAATTTCTGGATTCGTCCATGTGGGTACGTGAATAGAAGGTTTCAGAAAGAATGAAACATCTGGGGACATGTCCACAACATTCATCTCTAAATAGGAATTTACAAATACCTATTATGACAATGAAATTATTATGTCGGTTCTGCCTCCAGTTTAATTCTAGGTTCAACTTTCCTTTGAAATAAATAGCTTAATGCATCTAAGGTCCTTTATGCGCCTATCAACAAAATAACTACATAGGCAATACTCTGTACTGACAGGTTTAACCTAGTAACAGTCGTCATATTCTTATCGAGCTTACCGAGGACAGGCATGTAGAAGCTGCAAAAAAACTTAACTGGAATGACATTATATACCAAGACTGAATCAAATGAAACACTAGACTAGAGAACAATACAGCTATGAACTTTTAACATAGCATAACTACTATTTAGCCAATCTAGATTAAGATTAGCCAATTCCAATACTAGTAGAATCTCTTGGCAATAGCAAGACTATTGTCTATTTGCAATATCTACTTAACTACAATAAAGTTAAATCTAACTTAACAAATACATGTTCAAACTACTTCATTTCATACCAATTAACTTTTTAGTAAATTCTAGATTTATTTAATCATTTTAGCTAATTTGGGTTGTCTTGAGTAGCCAAGTAGGATTGATTATGTACCTTAAAATTGTTCTGAAATATGTTTTCTGAATAAGTGTAGGAACAAAATTAATCATTCTGAGCTTACCACGGGAATTCCAACCTCTACCTGACCCACCACCTCGGCTCCAGTTTGCATTCCATCCACCATTTTCTATTGTGAAAAAAAGTGAATTAAAAAAAGTCAATTAAAATAAAAGACATAGAAGGTAAAAAGAATCAATTACTATACCATGTAATATACACAATTATACTGTAGTGAATACGAATATACGATCCATCCGAACAGACATGTGGAAGTACGTACAGAATTCATAATAGCATGTGTGACCATAAGCAGAAGTATTAAACAGTGAGACAGATACAAGAAGTTTCAGAAAAATTAAAATACCTTGATTGCTTCCGTAGCCACCATATCCACCTTGATTATAGCTGAAACCGTTGTAGCCCCCACCATTGTACCCCCCTTGATTGTTGCGATACCCATAGTACCCACCCTGATCGTTGTTATATCCGCCATATCCACCATATCCACCTCTTGCCCAGCCCCTTCCTCTTCCACTACCCCTAATGCGCTCCCGCCCATATGAATCTTTTGCAAGTAAAACAAAACACAAATGGTGCCCGTAGTTATAATTATATCTTTTATTGTTTCACCAATGTTTTATTTTCCAGATCTCAGTACCTTGATTAAGTTGACCTAATGTTTGTCGATGTTGTTGTTGTTGCTGCTGCTGCTGTAATTGTTGAGACTTCTGTTGACGCTTTGGCTGCTCAACTTGTGCTGGTGCTTGATAACTACGAATGGAGTAAATATAACCTTACATGCAAATTTCCTAGTACACTCAACTCTAGAATTATGTTTAAGATGGCATGTATGAAATGTTAGTACCCTGGGGTCTTCTTTTTAGGCTCTACCATTGACAAAGTTATAGAGATCACTGAAACAAGACGCTTCGTCTCCAACCTGTAACAAGACTATGCAGGAATATATTACCAACAGACCTACTGAAAAGACTCATTCTATCAAGGAAAGAAGTTCATCAAATGACTCACGGAACCAAACCCTCTTCAATAGGCTCCCAAACATCAGTGATACTGACAGAACTTATTGAGACATCTTGATGTAAATGTGGATTCCATTTCTGTGTTAGACATACAGGCCAAGAAAAGCTAAATTGATAAACCTGTCAACAAAATGACAAACAAGTAAAACTTTGACCTTGATAATTTCAGTAGCAGCTACAGCTTTGCTGATTGCCAGTCCCATTGCCTTCAACACAATCACCTTCAAACTTCTTTCCTGTATGGAAACCCACATTAATTATTAACATAAGTTACAATATATCAACAAAGTCAGAGGATGAAAAATATACAAGCACATAGAAAGTTTCCTGCAACGTCAAACTCAAAGGATAACAAGAAAAAAAATCCATGATAAACACAAACAAATGTAGAAAATAATTTCTTAGAAAAAAAAGAGCATCATTTAGCTACAAGTCTCGATATCAGAGTTCAGAAAATATCGTATAGCTGTACTATTTAATATTGTTAGAGACCCCGTGGCCATTTGACTTAGCCAGAGAAAGTACTTGACTACCATAAGAAGAGTATAGTAGGCTTTCATGTAAGTTAATCTAGATTGACATAATTCCAGTTTGCTGTGAAGTTAAGAATGGTAAACATATCTTCATTTTGGAAGGGTATAGTCGACTAAAAGCTTGATGGAAAGTCACTACAATATGCTTCACAATCTCAAAAAGGATCAATTGGAGATATACTCTTCAGTTTGAAGCAACTTCAGTAATCAATATGGTATAGCATGTATACAGCAACTTGTCAGATCTATTCCAGTTGATGAATTTCTACAGGGAAAAATTTAAACGTCAGTGACTGATAGGATTTCCTCAAATAATTTGCAGAGGGATTATGATGTAGCTATATCAGTCAGGTAAACTCATATTAATGTGGGGGTTGATATTTCAGCTTAAAAGAAATTGTTAGAATAACTAAGGGCAAATTAACATATTAACTGGCATAGAAAAAAGGAACACAAGCATCTGGTCCTGGCTGTTGATAACCCATCCCAAAAAGTATGCAAGTTATTATTGTTAGTTTCTAACGGAAGAAGATCAACTAAGGTTAAGATGCAGAAAATAAGTATTTTGTTCCTCCATTAATTGGCACGTATCATATCTTCCCCAGAAATCTATGGTTTACCAAAAATCAGGTCTTCCTCGTTTATCACAAGAGGCAATAATTAAGAACACCACAATCTCCATTCTCCCTGCCACCAATATTAGCAAACCTTCAATACAGAACCATCAATGTGCATAGTAATAATTACGAAGGATACCGAGACGGTCAAACCCATCCTGAACAAACCCCAAATTTTCCACAAAAGGTACCAACCATTTCAAATATATGAAGTAGATTACCAGAAATTATCGTTAGGATTTCTGATACAACTCCAACGTCAAGAAATGACAAAGAAGAATGTGACGTACAAATGCATCCGACGAAGAAAGAGAAGAAAAATCCAAAAGCACATCCAAACTCCACGAAACAAATCGCAAGGGAGAAGAAGAAGAGGACACCTGAAGGAGACTGGAGGCGTAGTTGACATAGTTACGGATGAGTCCCTGCGAGGTGATGCGGATCTCGTTCTCGCTGATCGCCGCCGACTCCGGCCGCGGCTTCTCCACTTTCTGGTACCGATCCATGTTTCAGCGATCACTCTCTTGCTGAAGCCGAGAATGATAATCGAAGCGGGCGGAGTCGAAGTAGGGTTTCGCGATGAGGCAGAAGACACGGAGGAGGCTAGAGAGGAGCGTAAGCGTTCCCGGGATTCAGTGCGCAGTCTTAAACCCTAAGAAATGGGCGGCCCGCGGCCCTACTTAGCCGAGGCAAATTTTCCAAAAGCTCCCCTAAAGTTGGGTAATTAACAATTGGCGGCCGATGCCTTTCCATTTTGGCAGTAATTTTTGTGTTAATTTTTTTTATTATTTTTTAAAATTAAAAAGTTATCATTTTTTAATAAATAAAAGTACAATTTTAATTTTTAAAATGAAAATGAATTATTAAAAATATTAAGATCTCCTTAACAATTTGGAATTTATTAATCAGTAGAAAATTAAAAAGAGTATGCTTTTTATCTATAATATTGTCGATCTATAATTTGACTTTCAAAATGTACTTCTGCTCCTATATTATTTAGAATTTTTCTAGATTTGGGAATACTGTTTTTCAGGATAATTTTTATGTGTACTTCTTTAATTTATTCTAACGGTGAATGTAAAACATTTATGAGGCTGAATTCATCATTTCAGATTTAATATTACATGACATAATTAATAATTTTCATAAAGCATTAAAAAAAACAGTAAAACTTGTTGTTTTATATAGAATAACATTATTTAGAGTTGCTTTCTAACAAGGTACTAGCAACGTATCATTTAAATTTATTTTTATTTTTGAAAATATCTTCAAAGGTGTTATTAATAATTATAATCTCGCTACTATTAAGGCTACAAATGAATCTAAGTATGTTTGTAAGCTTTAAAAATATTTGATTCGTATTTAAAATTATTAAATTCGGATGGAATTCTAATATTTTCTATAATTTTTTCAACCGAATTTTAATCTATAATATTTTATTTAATTATTCACAAGTCGCTTGTGAGACGAACTCAAATTGAACTCGAATTTAAATCATTTTGAACTATAATTCAAAACTACTCGAATCAAGGTTTGAATAATTCGAATCGAACTCGAGCTTAAATTTTATTTCGAATCGACCTCTGAAATTATTTGTATTTTCAAGTTTGGAATTGAATTCTGTTGTCCGGTCCTCTTGATTTAGACATGAGAGCTCTCGATCCTTTGTTAGAGATCAACATTCTATCCACATGGTTCGATCGTATTATAATTCTTATGCACAGTCCGCGGTAAGTCGTTCTGGCAGTCCAGACTCTGATATCAATTGTTGAATCTAAAAGAGTTTAAGATATCTCCACAATGACATGATATTGTCCACTTTAGGTCTAAGCCCTCGCGGCTTACTCTTGGACTTTACCCAAAAGGCCTCGTACCAATAAAGATATCTTTCTCTTATAAATGTATGTCCATGTGTTTTCAAGGTGAGACTATGTTTACAACCTTACAACCCAACAAATCCGAATATATATATATATATATCAGAAATTTTACCCTGCACACCTTTAGGTGAGCGACCATGGGCGACCGCCTACGTGGAGCGCTGACTGGGACAAAAAATTCGGCTACTCCTTCGCTTTAAACGCGCGCGCAGCCAAATTTCGGCTTCTCTCTCACTTCGCAGACCTCACCTCCCTCCCTTCTT
>JBAMIE010201829.1:0-11003 GCA_037177295.1 Kaempferia parviflora
CTTTCTGTTTAACTAAATAAATTGTTGTAGTGGTACGAATGAATATTAGGGCTGCTGTAGGGTGTAGAAAGGAAAGGAAGAGAAGGACCTAAACGGAAAGATGCGAAACTTGGGGTGCTCCATACTAATTTCATAATGTAATGACGAGGAGGACGACATAAACAAATTGAGTAACGTTTTGAACCGATTCGAATAATATTTAATACATATTTATAATTATCGAATTCGAACGCAAATGTCAGATTTTTTGAGTTAAATTTGAATTTATAATATTTTGTTTGAATATTCAAGAGCCACTCGTGAACTTTTGCCCTGTGTTAATTTTTGAAATACAATATTATGTAGTGCTGATTTGAATAATTAATTTTGAATCAATTGAATGGAGTTCTAATTTATGCCATTTTGTGAATTAAAGTTCAAACAATTAGAATTGAATTTGAACTTAAATTTCATTTCGAATGAGCTCGTGCTAAAATTATTAACTTTTCAAACTTTGAATCGAATTCAAATATTATATATATTTTTTAAACTCAAATTTGAATATCAATATTTTTATACTATTCTATTTGATTTGTTTGTACCCTTGGTGTGGAGGTGTAGGTTGTAGGTTAATTGTTAACATAATATTCAACCCGAGCCTTACATATATAAGGTTTGTTATCTTGCACATCATCAGTAGGAGTCGGCCGTGGGCATCCCTCACAGCTAAAATGGTCGGGGTGCCCACGATAGGCACTATATATATATAACAAAATGATAAGCTGGGTGTGATACTATGAGTGCCTGTACGCACCCAGTGTATCTTCAATTTTTTTTATTATTTTTTTAAGTTTCTAATTATACCAATTAGATTTTACCTTAGGGTTTAAGGGCTGAGTTATAATATTACAATAATAATAACAACAACCAAGTCTTATCTCATTAGGTGTATGAATCCTTTTACGCCATAGAGCTCTATCTCCTACTATATCATTATTTATACTTAAATAAATTTTATCTTGTTTTATTGTTGTTAACTAAGTCTTTGTTGGTCTTCCTCTTCCTCGTTTGATATACTTGTTTGTCATAATTTCATATCGCCTAACTGGAGCATTTATTAGTTATCTAAGTATATGTCTGTACCATCTTAAACGTGTCTCTCGGAGTTTTCTTTGAATAAATATAACTCTGACTTTCTCTTTAATGTTTTTATTTTTTATTTTGTCCATTCTCGTATGTCTACATATCCACCTTAACATCGTTATCTCTGCAACTCTCACCTTCTGCTCATGTGTTCCAGTCATAGCCCAACATTCAGCTCCACATAACATAGCAGATCTAACTGCGATTTTGTAGAACTTTCCTTTAAATTTTAAAGGTACTTTATGATCATATAAAACACCCGACGTTGTTCTCCATTTCAACCATCTTTTTTGTATTCTATATAAGATATCTCTCTCAATCCCTCCATTGTTTAGCAAAAATGATCATAAATATTTAAATCTTTTAGTTCTGAATAACTCGTTATCTCTTATCTTAATAATTGTCTTATTACGTTTAATATTGTAAAACTTAAATTTCATATATTTTGTCTTTATTTTACTGAACCTAAAATCTTTCCCTTCTAGGGGTTGGGTTATAATATTAAGTAAAAAAAAAATTAACGGTTTAAAAATTAGGTTACAGTATTAAGAATTTTTTTCCAATATATATATATATATATATATATAAAATTTAGGTGTTCAATTAAATTCAATTAATACGAAGATAGATATTTTGTTCCTCTGATTTATACATTGAGTAAATTCAAAATACATTGGGTTAACTTTTCTCTTATAATTCACATATCGAGTAAATTCAAAACAAAATTTTATACAAGCCGACCTCTAAAATATTCATCATTTATAATATTTTCTTAATAATACAAATATTCGAGTTTTGTCCAACTAAAACCATACCCAACTAAAATGTATTGTTGATGGTTCAAATTTAGCCTTTTTTTCATTTGAATTTGAGAGTTTAAAATTTTCATGTATTTAATTGATTAGCAAATTTAATATTATAAATTTGTTTGTTTATTTTGAAAAAGATTATTATTTATCTATAAATTTATTTATAAATTTGATTTAAAAAATTTAAATTCTCAGAAAATGTAATATTATATAATTGATTTAAATAATATACGTGATTTAAACATAATAAATAAATAAATAAAATTTATATAGATCTTCAAATGATGATGGCATACGATTTAATGATGACAATGATAACTACTATATCAGCAGATAAATCACTTGTAATTCACAAATATGGCTAGCGATGATATTCATGTAAATGTGAATGAAACTCTCAGAACAATGTTACCATCTGAGATTTTATCTACAAGCAATGAACTCCATTTAGGAACTCCACAGTTCTGTTTGGCGCATGTATATCGCCAAAAGTACCTTCTATACAAGTACACAATCAAGGAGTAGGCAGTGCCTATTTTTGGCAACAATTTAGGTTTAGGTTTGTTGCACATCAGTCTGCTGACTTGTCGGTTTGCTTCTCAGCTCCGAGATGCTCTTTTGAAGTTCCATATTCGACAAGCGCTCGGTTTCGAGTGCTCTCTCGAGCTGCATCAGACACATTAGTTGCAGATTCTACTAAAATGGCGGTAATATAAAGTAGGCACTATGGTTTTAGGAAATGAACCTTAGCTGCTCGAGTGCTCCATTCTCCTAGTATAGCTCTTAGTCTCTCGTTCTCTTCGATATACTGCAGTAAGCTTAGTCTAAGTGAAAGACAGCCTTCCGAATAATCATTTATCGTTTTCTAGTGTATTGAAAGATGCAATGTTTAACTTATGAACCTGGTTGTTTGTTACTTGCATGTGCTGAAGTTCGGTGTCTCTCTCAGCAATTAGATTACGAGCAAGGCGGAGTTCAGAATGCACTTGATTCATCTGCAAAACTTATAGAAGGCGATTTAATCGTACAGCAATAATAGTACGCTCCCATCTAGTAGTTATTTCCGGATATCTAATTAAGGTAGCAAGACATGCTTATTGGCAAGTGAAATTGGAAAGATTTTCATAAACAGGATTATGGCATTCCACTAATGATCAAAAGTATAACAAAGTAGTGAATAAACAAGCATGTATATGACAGCAATATCAGTGCAAAAAGTTTTGCATATTTCACTTGCATTTTTTTTTCTTTTTTTTTAAAGTGTTTACATAATTCAGACGTTCTAATATGAGCAAAGCTAACAGCTTTAGGAATCGACATGATTACATATTGTCATACCTCAGCAGTCAGTGCTCGAAGTTCTTGATCTCGAGAAGCCAACAAATGAGCAAGGTCGACCTAAGCAGATATAGAGACAAAGAAGGTAATGGATTTAGGAAAAAAAAAGTAAGAAAAAAGGGCAAAAAGAATACTTCTGCATAATCTGATCTGTCATGTTTTAGAAGAGAATTGACCGAGTCCACAGTTTACCTAGATTTCCCAGAGAACTATATGATGATGTATACGAGTTTTATTACCATTTCTTTTTATTCCAACCTAAAGCCTGTTATGAAGGAGCTCGAAATCAAATGAAAAATCAAGTAGATATTTTCTAACCTGTGGGGTATTTCCATCATCCAATCTTTGATATTTGCTTAAGCATTCTTGTAATCGGAGAACCTGCAAAAAACATATTTGAACCTAAAAAAGGTGATGTATAAAGTAAATCAACTTGGCATCCACTTGTATTCGTTGGCTCACCCCCTATGCATTATTTTAATGCATCTTAAAATGGACAAGTAGAAGGCATATATTGATTTTGGTTGTCAAAAATGTGTTTTACTAATTTTTCAATGCAACAAATGTGTAGTTTCATACACTAGTGCATCTAGTAAATTAACAATTTATCTACAATGTACTTCTACTTTATGTTATAACAAGGTTAGCAAAATAAAACAGCACTTGATTTCCAAAAAAAAGAGAAAAATAGAATGGAACATATATAAAATGACGGTGGATAATAATTTAAAATGTTGTTCTGTGTCAGTTCACATGGGCAAAACTTATTGTTTCACCCATCCAGTGGCACACAGAATGGATCAAAACACAGGAGTTGCATTCTGTCTTCTTCGCACAGCTTCCACTGTAAGGATTCAGCTCTGTCAGCTTGCAATCCATTGATGGAAGCTGCTCCAAAATATATGAAGGCATGAAAATCTCGGCATGGATTCTTACTCCATTTCTTCTTCTTCCCTGGATTCCTCATACTGATCAATAACTGGCACCACATCAGTACATCATTGACAACATTCACAAATCTCATTCTAGCCAAGGATTGAGACCCCAAGAGAGAACAATACTTCAAACCTTGATATAGTAGACTCTTAAAAATGTGAATGCAAATGAACTACACTAAAAATTCTAAAATTCATTAGTTGAAATCACAATTTTCAAAAACTAGCTAGAAATAACAATGCACGTGCTCTCAACTCATAACATTACAAATATTAATGCTTACCAGCCAATTCATACAAACTAGAATGCCAATGCAAAAGCAATTAAACTCAATATATTTGAATAATAATTAATTTGCTAATAGCTACCTCTTCGTTCAAATAATGAAGATTTTCTCGTTGGTACTGGAGTAAAGCCATTTGTTGGTCCGAAAGACGACCACCATCATAATATCTATTATACCAAAAATACAGTAAAACTGAGAATGAAGTGTCAAAGAACACTATGAAAAAAATGCTAGGACAATCACTAGTGTGCACAACATTACAGCTAAAACAGACTTATGTAATTTGAACAAAATCATTAAATGAGTCATAGTTCAAGCAGAAACAAAATAATCTATAAATATCCTGTTGATTAGCATTACTGCTAATTCCAAGAAGTCATGCTATATATAATCCACCAAAGTTTTGTTAATCTTGTTCTGCTATGAAAATAGACATGTTCTTTTGTTAAACATAATGTTTTAAACAATTAAAAATCCAGAAGTGTTAAAAAAAACTTGATAACCCATTTCTTTATTTCCTAAGCATAGAGCAGGATGTAAATATCAAATATGCAGTTGTTAAATAAATCAATTATGATCCATCATATCTTCCTTCAGTTTTTGGGCACCAGTTTAATCGGGATGCTCGTTAGTAACTCAAAATAGTTTCCTTTAAAAGACTAAAAATGCTAAAATCAACAACCACTATAAATTCAACCTCAGGTCCTCCAATGAACTTGACGGTTGTAATGCCGAGTAAAGAGACTTCAAAATATCAGGCTGACCATCCAAAGAATTGTATTGATGGATATAGCCTGCAAAAACCAAGGTCTTTTATGTAAATTAAACTATCATGAAGAGTTTCATTATTACCTTGGGTGATAATCTCAATCCTCCTCTGGCATATACAAATAAAGAAGTTGAATAACTACTATGAAAGATATATTTTAAATGTTATGATACACTTCTGCTGATCTAAATAGAATAACAACAGCATAAATTTTTGCCCATGACCAGAGGCAAGCATAGCTTACAAGTAAATCCTGAATCATTTGGGAAAGATCTGGATGAGTGGGTTCTGTAAAAGTTTTGAAACATGACTAACTAGGTTCTGCTTCCCAAGCTACAGAAGTGGTAATTTTTGTTTTTTTTTTTTTTTGTTTCCTACAATGGAAACACTTAGAACAAGAATTATGGCCATAATCACAACATTAAATGTTAGCATCATTTAGTTTTTAAAACTTTTACTGATTCATAATCTACATTTATAAACTTTTTTTTCAAAGTCCAGTTAGTACAACATTATAGCTAACTCAGTAAAACTGAAGAACATGTGCCTAAAGAATAATAATTAGATAGCTAAGCACATAAGCTGACAAAAAAAAAAAAAAGAAGATTACTATGGAGTTGTACCCTGGTGGGTAGTCACTTTTATACTACTTGATCATATATCTCAAATATGTGAACAAAAAATTTGCCAAACCATCCAATAATTGAAATGCATCTAATTACTGTTTAAAATAGATAAAAAAACAGACTATGATAAGTGTACTGACCAACATATACGCTCATAAAGCATCCAGCGCAGATGACTTCAACAAGCATGACTATCCTACAAATATGGAAGAATAAAAGGATTCAAGCAATTAGCAAGAACATTACAAGCACTATCAATTTTATGTTAGAAAAACACAGCAATATTTACTTGATTGGATTCAAATATTAATGAAAGGCATCATGTCAATTAATGTTTGAGCCTCTGCACTATTATGTAGGCATCTTTATGTGTTTACATTCACATAGTAATGATTTTGTAACAATAATAACAATCAGAATTGTACCATGAACACACCTATCAGAAACCTGACAGGGTGAACACAGTAACCTGAAGACTTGGATATAAGTTGTTGAGGACATCAAGTGGCATACCTCAGCAATGTTGCAACCGATAATATCTTGATATATGGTTGCCAAACTAAGACAAGTAGCATCATTGCACTTCCTGCACCACAAAAATGTAAGAGAGTCAGTTACTAAGTGGTTGGCAAAACTCCATAAGAAAAAACAGCATGCTCACTTCCATGCATTTCCATGCTATAATCAAGTCATTGAGTAGAAAAATGTATACAAACTAAATCGATAATCAACTTTTAGCATAAATAAGGGAAAAAAATTTGTCTATAAATTCAAGGGAAATATAAAAGGTGAATTCACAATCTAGAATGCAGAACTTTGTAGTTTAAGTAATCATATTCTCTTCCTTTCCTTGATCAACGGTTGTATGGCAAGCACCATGTCTTCCAGTGATCACAGGAAATTAGTACTGAATATATTCATTTAATTAGGTTAAAATTAGAACTCCTTATAGGAAACTATATTGGCATAGATCATTGAAAACATTAGTGAACTAACGGTATGACATACCGTAGGTGATGGTAGCAAAAGGAAGCTGAGCAATGTGCTTCAATCTTTGACTGAAAGAATAATATCCCTGAAGACATGCAGAAGCCATTATTAGATGCTTCTTACACAGTGACTTACAGGGGGAAAAGAATAAAAATGATAGCTTCTTAAGTTCTTTGTTCAATCACCTTTATTCAGTCCACTACAACAGGAGATTTATATGTCTATCAAACGGATAAGAAGAATTAACAAAGTCAATATCAACTATGTATCAAATCATTCACCATCAAAAGTTTGATACCCCCAATGCAAGTGTTAGCATTGCAACAGATAAACTTCCAAATTCTTATAAGGTCCTCAAAATGACTTCTTTTTTTTTTTTGTAAAAAGTGATTATGTTGACAACCTTATCTTTGTAGCTGTCTGGGCTTTGACGCTTTGTGACATTAGATTCTGACGAAATAAATTGAGGTGTCTTATTGCAGCCTAGGTAGGAAGGTAGTTACCTGAAATAATTGATTCAAGATTGCCAGCGTATAAACATTTTATTTTGTAATTCTGCGGAATAACATTGTGTCATTAGGGAGATTACTAATGTGTTTCATATCATTATTGTGTCTGTGACTTTCACAAGTTTCCTACCAATTGTTTGCCTGTCGACATGTTTGCACATGCCAAACAGTTTTCCAAGGATACCTCAAAGAAACAGTTTTGCCAGGAAAATGATATTTGTATCTGACATGATACTCATGGAATTCTTAAAATGATACTTCACAACAAAAAAGGGAAATTTGAAAAGAGAAAATTCAGATGGAGAGTACAAGTGGAAGCAACATGAAGTACCTGCAGGCGCACTTTTTTAACCTGGTAAACCCAGTATTGCTGAAACATACCTGTAGCATGGCAAAAACATGGTTATAATGAGACTACTAAACAACCACTAACCAATGTATTTTTCTGGGTAGGAAAGGAAATATGTCAAAGTTATACAAATATAAGCTACAGAAAGAAAGCAGACAGTAGTTTTATGACATATAATATATTATTTTATGACTAATATTTAATAGATTAGAGAGGAAGAGATGATGACATTGTAAGATAAATAACACCCTCACCATATAGAAGTAAAAAAAAAAAGAAAGAAATAGAAAGAGGGCTTTGTTTCAACTAAGCTTCTAGCTAATTAATTGGCTTCTTGTCACCCAAGATCACATCTTCCCTATTTCTTTCATCTTTTTCCTAAAACTGACTAGGATTGATTTTATATATATGTGTGCGTATATGTCAAGGTTGTAACTAAAATCATAAACGAACAGAACTAAAAGCACATAAAATGAAGTAACTGAACATGTTTGAACACAAATGAAAATTAAAAAGCTAAAGAGCATCAAAGAAGTGAAATACTAGACCTGTAAGGATCAAAATTAGAACATTGCAACTACAAAGCAGCGTTGGAATTAACTTTGGCACAAGAATAAATATCCATGGAGCTGCTGCAGCTACAACAGCATACGCTGCCTAAAACAATGAGATGAAGCTGAGTATCTTAATGATATGAAGGAAAGAAAGATAAAAATGACACTCAATAGTGGGAAAATAAACAAGAAACATGAAGCACTATAGTTTATCATAAAGGCAATAACAGACCATGAAAAAGAAATCTCACTCCTTGGAACGATGTTTCAAAATGCTCATTAAAGAGAAAACTGAGTAAAATGGAGAAAGTATACTTGCCAACAAGAGACAATACAAAGCACTACCAAAGATACCCCGACGCTCTCGATGACCAGATAATGGAGCTTCGTGTACGATGTCAAGAAATCTATAACACATTAAGAAAAAAAAAACTTTAACAATTACTAGCAGTAAAATCCAAAGTCAAAACAAAATAATAATCAGAAATCACCCACAATCTGCAAGCACAATCTAAGAGATATATAAAGATCAAGTGATGCAATTCCATTGAAAACGAAATAATAGTTCCATAATTGTTAAGCTAGTTCTTTAGAGCCACACAACACCAAGAATGGAGACATAATGGAGAGACTGGGCTTAGTGACCGTATTGTATTGATCTTGGAATACCATGTGTAAGGATTTACCTTGAAGCGTTTTGTTTTTTGTTGCCACAGTACTTCACAATCCATATATGTTGGAGAAGAAATAAAAGCAAGAACAACTAAATGGCTAAATTATGTATCCTCCAAGTCATTCCTTTTGTTGTTTAAAATGTGTACTTGATTGTCAAATCTCACCTATATATGGGAACACATTAGGCCATTGAAAACTTGATACCTTATTTATATTTCTAATGATTTGTATGATCCCTTTTAATATTTGTTAGGTTTATGTCAACACATCTTCATTGTAGCAATGTTAGGTTTAATCTACAATGTAAACTTTTTTTATTTGTAAAATAAAGGGCAATCACTTTTTGAAAAGGAAATAATAAATAGTTATAATTTCTTACCTTTTTTTTCAATGTAGCAATGAACATTCTAAAAATTATAAGGTATATCATCTTCTTAAAAACTACTAGAATAGATTGCCCTTTTTCTTATGCTTAGATAGATTTATTAACTTCAATATTTAGAATATCAGTTCTTTGAAAGTGAAGATGTGGAATTTTTTTATTTTTATTTTTTTGTAAAAAACTCACAACACCTAAGGTCTTCCCAAAGTAAAAAAGTTTATATTTCAGCACCCATGTAGATTTCTAGTTTAAAAAAAAAAAAAATCTGTAAAGCAGGCAATGAAACAAGAATTTATATACAAACAAAAGTAACAGTGTCGGGGGGAATTCTCTCTTCGTAACGTCCAACTACATGACCCTAAATGGATCATGGGATAAACGGAGACAAGACTATAAAATTGGTCACTTAATCAATTACACATGCGGGACGGAATTAGGGATCGCTGAGGGCTTACAGGTTGTTTTCGTCGGCTGTGAGGGCAGCGGCCGGAGAGGTGGAGGGTCTCTCGTGGGACATCGCCGTCGCACATAGAAAAGACGAACCGGAATCCAATCGAGTCCTCCTCAGTCTTCACTCACTCTCCTTTCTGAATCTCCAATCGGCGCCTGGGAGCATTCCCCTTCTCATTCCTCCGCGAAGCAAGCGATCGAGGAGGCGAGACTGGTCGTTACAAGATGCACTAATTGCGATTCGACCGGGTTTATTTCCCCAAATTGAAGAGCGAACCGTCTCCAACACTAAAAAACGAAATAATTTAGGCATATTTGAGTTTTTGAGTGAAGATATTTCAGAAAAAAAATTTTTAAAAAACACACATTTTATTTCCTTTATAAAGGTATTATATTATAAAAATTATCAAATACATGTTTTTGTCTTAAAAATATATGAAGATAAGAAAACAATTTCGATTAAAAAAAGAAATAAGAATGCTTAAATTGAAAAGGAAAAAACAAAGGGTAAAAGATCTTCAATTTTTTCCATATATCAAAGGTAATCTCGTAAATAATTTATGGTTAAATTGTGATCTCAATATGACCTCAAATAGAGTGTGGATCATCTCCTATTTAAGACTGGATTAAGGTCGCAATCTGGCCACAATTATTTGCGGTTCATCGACGGATTCACCCGCCCATCTAGTTGTAGTTTGAGTCCGGAAGGGCGGCCAGAGGGCGTCAGAGGTGGGAAGGTAGCCGAGCTCCCTGTCGCCGAGGGAGGGGGGCGGCCTCCGGTTGTCCACTCGAACCCAAACTACAATTTAAATGGGCAGGTAAACCTGTCGATAGACAGTAAATAATTGTGACTAGATTGAATTCGCAATCCGGCCACAATTATTTGTGGTCCATCGATTCACCCCCATCTAAGTGGTAGTTTGGGTCCGGGCCGGCGGCCGGAGGCCGTCCGAAGGCCGTCGAAAGTGGGAGGGTGATCGGGCTAACTGTCGCCCAAGGGGCAACCTCTGGGCGGTTTTTCGGCTGTCCGTCTGGATCCAAACTACAACATTGATGAATGGGTAAACCGATCGATAGACCGTAAATAATTACGGCCGAATTACGACCTCAATCCGATCTCAAATAGGATATGAACTATCTTTGGTTCATAAATTTATGGATCAGAGGATCTGGGTATCCTCTAATGAGGTGAGGAAAAAAAAAATAAA
>JBAMIE010201861.1:0-10998 GCA_037177295.1 Kaempferia parviflora
TCCTGCACACTTACACATAAGGTTAGATAACGACAGGACCTAACCTAACTTCTTGGTTGATCATATTAAAACTTACTTGGAGCACCAATAGAAGACACCTCCAGTGCCTCTGGAGGCGCCTCTAGATCAGATAGGATAAGACTCGCACTCATCGCCCTTATCCTGCAAATTCTATCTGTGTGGAGGCTCCTCCCTGGTGCTCCGAGGCGCCTCCGCGCCTTTGCACCGAGGCGTCTCCGCGCCTTTGCACCGAGGCGTCTCCGTCCACTAGACGCCCCCTTGCGCCTTCTTCGTAGAGGTGTTTTGTCACATCAGCCGAGGCACCTCCCTTACCTCTGGAGGTGCCTCAGACACTATTCATTCGGAGGTTTCTTTATCCATTTTATTTCTTGCAAGGCATATTAGTCCAAATACCAAATATACCTTACAAAATAATGTTATCACAATAAAATAAATTATTTGACAGTCACATGACTACTCAATATTGACTTTTGGATTTCAATCGAAATCCTAAGTCTGACTGATGCCTACTATTCCCTCTCGGGGGAACACATCCTCACTTACTCCTCTTAGGAGAGTTTACCTGTTGTCACCTGATCCTCTAAACCGTTTGGACTTTTGTTTAGTATCCGAGACTCAAGACTTTCCATTGGACCATTGGACTTTTGTTTAATAAATAATTAAAAAAAAAAACCTTACTACGCTTGAAATGTCGACGCATTGGTATATATATAAAACGTCTTCCACTCTCATCTCTGTATAATAACTTTTCTTTCAATCCTTTCAAATTAAATAAAATTCGCTCTCTACTATCTTATATGCAATAATAAAAATCAGCACAAATTGTGCTGATTTTGAAACCAACACCACCTTTGATATTAATTTTTTAAAAGTAAGTACAAATGTGATGCTGGTTTAAAACCAGCAGCATCACAATCTTGGTGCTAGTGAAACAGTTTTTAAAAATTAAAAAATTGAACATTGATTCACGTTTTGTACTAAAATAAATAAATTAATCGAATCGTGTTCCCTTATTAAAGCCCACTCCTCATTCCACGTCCTTCATCGCTCCTATGTTTCTTCTCTTTTTCTCTACGTCAGTTAATTTGCACCCATATTTCTCCCTCGGTAAGAGATTTTGGTAGGTAGGGGAGATCAACGGAGACGAAGTCCGGTCGCAATGCGGGTGGCAGTGGTTGGTGCGGGGATCAGCGGGCTGGCGGCAGCCTACACGCTAGTAAAGGCTGGTGTGGAGGTGGTGCTGTACGAGAAGGAAGACTACTTAGGTGGGCACGCCAAGACTGTCTCTGTGGATGGCCTCCTCATCGACCTCGGCTTCATGGTCTTCAATCGGGTAAATAGATGTGATGATGATATATATATGTCTAAATCTTATATATAACATTTGTATTTCATGCAAAAGCACATAGACATTGAATCTCACTACCGTTGGATATTTTGCAAAACAAAAGGAGAAAATAAGGAGAAGAAAAGAGGGCCCGAAGAGAAAAATATTAAGAAAAAATTATCAACGCTGAAATGAATACTTTACCTCTGAAGATAAACTCTCATTTTTTTTTTTCCGGTGGATACTTCGACCGTGCCGCCAAGTACATCAAATTCAACACCAACATGTGTTGCAGCAGAGGCACTTAGAGCATCTTCAACGTAAAATTTATGTGAAATTTATCAAATTAAAAAATTAACTTCAATAAAATAATTTTAATCATGGTAGAAATAAAGTTTAAGATTTACATTTTAAGAGCATGTTTAAATTTTTAAATCTATTTTTTTTATTTTGAAATTAATATAATATGTATGTAGCCATATAATTACATGTAATGAATAGGATAATAAAAAATCATTTAAAATTTACTATTAGAGATATTTTAATAGATTTTTAAAATATTAATGTGACGATCACAGAAAAAATTATATAGAACTTTAAACATTAGAATTAGAGATACTTAATGTAGCTAGTAGAAAAAAAAATTTTGATTTGATATACCTAAATATTGCCACATGGCAAAATATCAACTATTTGGGAAGCTACGCCGACACACCACGAATGGGCAAAAGAACAAACACGTATCTCTAATTCCCTCCTCCATCTCATCATCTTGCTAAACCCCTCACCTCACTCCACATCCTCCATCTCTCTTCTCTTCTCTTCTTCAGTTAATTTGAACCCTCACTTCTCCCTTGGTTAGAGTTTTTGGTAGGGGAGATTGACGGAGACGACGTCTGGTCGCAATGCGGGTGGCGGTGGTTGGTGCCGGGATCAGCGGGCTGGCGGCGGCCTACAAGCTAGTGAAGGCTGGCGTGGAGGTGGTGTTGTACGAGAAGGAAGACTACTTAGGTGGCCACGCAAAAACTGTCTCTGTGGATGGTCTCCTCGTCGACCTCGGCTTTATGGTTTTCAATCGGGTAACCAGATATTGTGAATTGTCAAGCATGTTAATTTTTTAATTTATAACCCAAGTGCTGTTCTGATTTGTCCGAACTCCAAGATATTTGTCCTATTTAGAATTTAAACTTAAGTCCTCTTATTGTTCCCCTCAATCATAAACTTTAGTCCCACTTATTTCACTTCGCTGGAAAGTTTTTTTTTTTTTAAGTAAATTTGGTCTTATGGTGATGATATGTCTAAATCTTACTCTTGTCTTCGTATTTTTTTAATAAAAAAAAAATATCATTTTGAGCATTTATAGGTGACGTATCCCAATTTGATGGAGCTGTTTGAGAGCCTCGGCGTGGAGATGGAGCCGTCGGATATGTCATTCTCTGTAAGCTTAGATGACGGCAAAGGATATGAATGGGGAAGTCGCAACGGCTTCTCCAGCTTATTTGCACAAAAGGCCAATATTTTTAATCCTTACTTTTGGCGAATGATTCAAGAAATTTTCAAATTCAAGGCTGACGTCCTCGAGTAAGCTTAATTTCAACTTTTCTAGTGTGAGAGTTTTGTTTAAGTTTTTATTTTTAATTTTTTTTTTTAAACAAACTGTTCTTCAATATCACCTACTAATCCTGAAAGGTACCTTGAGGAGCTCGACAACAATCCAGATAAGGATAGTAGTGAGACACTAGAGCACTTCATCAGATCGCATGGTTATTCTGAGCTGTTTCAGAAGGGTTATCTTGTGAGATTCACTATATTGATTTATTTAGTTTGACAAGCCTTTAATTTATTCTTCGTTCTATTTTTCTTTTCTGATGCTATTATATTGTGTGGCATTTGATATGTATATTATTTGATGTTTCAGATTCCAGTCTGTGCCTCTATCTGGTCATGCCCCTCTGAGGGAGTATTGCGTTTCTCTGCTTATTCTGTTCTTTCATTCTGCCGCAATCACCACCTTCTTCAGGTCAATTTCCTTTTGTGTCGCTTGCAATTGTTTCTACCTTGTTAATTATGAAGTAAAGCATTGCAACATTTTCATTCTTATTTAGCACTTTGTTTGTACACACTATTTTTGGTGCTTTGTCACTGTATAAGTTGCATGTTACATGCTTAGTGATGTATATTCTGTGTTGTCAGATATTTTGTTGTTTGCTAGAGCTTATTCAACTTAGCATCCTTGTTTCTCCATTTCCTTTCTCACTTATTCTGATCGCTATGATGCTTCCATTCACATTTCAGCTATTCGGCCGTCCACAGTGGCTCACTGTCAAGTCACGTTCACAGTGCTACATCGACAAGGTATTGTCTCTCCTCGAGTCGAGAACTCATTCTCTCTGTAAACTTTTGACTCAAAGTTGATGCTTATTGTAATCAGATAAGAGAAGAATTGGAGAGAAGATGTTGTACTATTAGAACAGGGTGTGCAGTGCAATCAGTTTTTAGTACTGATGCAGGTAAACAATTTTCAGCTACATAATCAATGATCATTGATATTAATATCGATAAACTTAAAGGTTTAACATTACCCTGTAACAAAATCTTAATGTACTATTAGAACACAATGAGTAGATCATTTTTTTTCTCTTTTTCTTTTTGGGAAGCTACAATAACTCATTATGCACATTGAATTTCTAATGCTCATTTTAGATAGTTCTTGAAAATGTCTTTTTGGCAGGATGCTATGTGGTAGGGGAAGATTGCTCCAAAGATATCTATGATGGATGCATAATTAGCACTCATGCGCCGGATGCTTTAAAGTTTTTGGGAGAGCAAGCAACATTTGAGGAAGCAAGGATACTTGGTGCTTTTCAATATGTATATAGGTATGCTGATATATATGCACATATTTTGTTTTTGGAGAAGTGCAAGAAAGCCATTCAAATCGTAGAAGCCCATGAATTTTAAGAATTGGGTGTTCATGCAATAACTATTACCTGAAAGTCTAGGATCTTAGTTCTAGTACTACTGATAGCTTCGAATCTAGGTGGTTTTTTCAAATGGTTCCCTGGGATCTTAATTTTTCTCATGGTGCTCGGTGATATGTTTTCAAACAAAGGGCATACCTTTTCTCACCTCCAGTTCTTTCTTCCAAAAATAGCCCAACAAGCATTACTGATTCAAAAATTTTTTAAAGGAACTTTCAATCACAAAATAAGACTCATATGTTGCAATACGACTTCTTGTCCTTTTGACATAGAGAATTCTATTTAATTCCATCTTTAATTTATTGCTGAGAAATAAAACTTTGACATTCATATCTCCTTAGGATTCAGTGATCAACCATCTTGCACACAAAACAAATTTTTGCTCAGAATTTGTAGATTTGTGGTCTTCTTGGATAGAAATGTTAGCAAGTGCAAACTTGAGGGAACTTCACGTTTCTTCTTGCTCAAAATCAATCACATACATTTCATTGCAAAATTTTAGCTTTCTCACCCTCACGATTGATTGGAGTCTTCTATTTCTCGATGCACAGTGACATTTATCTTCATCATGACAAAAGTTTCATGCCGCAAAACCCAAAGGCATGGAGTGCATGGAACTTTCTTGGGACAACACAACAGGGTGTGTGCCTTACATATTGGTTAAATGTGTTACAGGTCAGTGCTTTATTTTTGTCTTAGCAACTGGCTAGATATGATTAGTTTACCATCATGAATTCTTTAACTTTGATTTTAGCTTCTAACCGAAAGGAGTTTCCGATTATAACCACTGTATTCTGTTGTAAAATAAACTTTGGTTTTAGCCTCTAGCCGAAAGGAGTTACTAACTATAATCTATTTTGTTGTAAAATTAACTTTGGTTTTAGCCTCTTGCCGAAAGGAGTTACTAACTATAATCACTATATTTTACAGAATCTACATTCATCTAAACTACCATTTCTTGTAACTCTGAACCCCAA
Organism: Kaempferia parviflora; assembly: GCA_037177295.1. Lineage (NCBI taxonomy): Eukaryota > Viridiplantae > Streptophyta > Magnoliopsida > Zingiberales > Zingiberaceae > Kaempferia > Kaempferia parviflora. The sequence continues at coordinate 5,307 of JBAMIE010201861.1, forward strand.
ACGTGTCCCAAAACATAGCTTACTTAAATGGTGCACCAGTCATCCTTTCCCATCTGTTGCAGCCTCAAAAGCTTCCTTAAAGCTAGAAAATATACAAGGAAAAAGACGAATATGGTTCTCTGGAGCATACCAAGGTATAATGCAACTGTACTCAAAGCAAAAACATGAATCTTTTGCTCATTTACTTCATTAACCTCTAATTTTATCTTTTGTCCAGAGGCCTTAATATTGTGAGTGTGTGTTGTGATTTGCAGGTTATGGTTTCCATGAGGATGGACTGAAGGTAATTGAGCTATTTTTTGTATTTGAATTTCACTCTATCAGTTCATTCTAAAGGTAGAATGAAGCATATTCTATGTTCACTAGATGATCATTGAAATGCCAAATATCATGGATTACGATCATTCTATACTCTACAGGCTGGGATTGCTGTTGCAAACAATGTGCTTAAAAATGACATTGTTCTATTGAGAAACCCAAAACACATGGTACCGTCACTGATGGAATGTGGAGCGAGATTTCTTGTGACTAGATTTCTTGCAAATTACATTGCAACTGGTTGTGTAACGTAAGTGCATATTTTGTTTGCTTATTAAGATTCATCATTAGTAAATAGTGGAAGAGATCAATTGCTTAACCTAAGTGTACGAAGAGTTGTTAGATTGCTAGGAAGTAACACATACAAAAAGTAATATGATGATGATGAAAATGCTAAGATGGATATATCAAGTTACTGGAAAGGTAAAAATAAAAATTTTAATACTCGAGAGTAAGTTAGGTGTAACTTTAAATACACCACCAATAACAATAACCAAGCCTTTATTCTACTAGGTGTATCTTTAATAAATGAAAAAAAAAAAACAAGAAGAAATAGGTTGAGATACCATGGTTATGTTCAAGAACGACCAATAAATTCTATAGTCAAAATGGTTTAATTAATTTGAACATTCATTGTTATATAGCCTTGTAAATAGTTCAATAGAGGAATAAGATTCATGTAAGTTACTCCAAAATCACAATCTGATGAAGACGATGATGATAATGTGTAAAAAAAGAATTTCTTGTTGATGCTTTTAAATAGAAAATTTGATATTAGTTTAAAAGAGTAGTTAATAATTTCCTAAAATGAGATAGGAAATTGACATGGTCAGCAATATTCCTATTAAAAGATGAAGATCACAATTATAGCTATTATCAGGAAGAGACTAAATCACTTTTCATTGACATTTGAGTTTTTGATCTACTTGTAGCTTTTGTGTCTATGCAATCTTTAATCACACAAGTTCCAATGTTACAACATTAATTTTGTCTAAGAATTTAATTAGCTGAGTAATAAATGATTTCCTACAAATCAGGGTGCAAGCAATTGAGATGAATATAGTTTGCATGAACTTGTCCAACAAGTATTTATCATCTATCCGGTAACTGTTCTAGTTTAGACATCACTTGCAGTTTTTTTACCCCATTTTATATCATACTTGTAGATTGCTAGAAGAAGGTGGCAACATCTACCTCCTCGAAGGAGCAACAACGAACAATACCAAGAAGGCTATTCTTAGAGTTCATAATCCATTGTTTTATTGGAAGGTTCAGTTTTCTCTATCAACATTTACCTTATCTTGAATAAAATTCTAGTTTAAAGATCAATTAAGAATTCTTTGTTTTTCTACATGTGCCAAAACCTTACTTATGATATACTTTGACAGATCGCTACCGAGGTTGATATTGGTCTTGCAGATGCTTATATAAATGAGTACTTTTCATTTGTCGATAAAGAAAATGGTCTTCTGGATCTTTTTTTGGTAATTAACAAGTGGACAAGTTAAAATATTAAACACAGTTTGTTGCACTAGCATGTTTTGTTACTTTTTTTTTGTATGTTTTCTAGGTTCTTATTGCCAACAGAGATCTTAGAAATTCCCATGGGAAGAGTTTAAGGTTTCTCCATGGACCGCTTTCTTGTTAGTTTGCTGAATATACTACTGTTAATATGTACTAAGATGCAAACTTTGTTTGCTTCCACTTATTAAACTTTTTCTCTCGATAAAATGCTAGAGGCTGGTGGACACCATTACTTGTGACAGCAGGAGTTTCATCAGCAAAATACTTTTTTCGGCACGCTTTGAGACAAAACACTATAACACAAGCACGTCGTAACATCTCTAATCATTACGATCTGGTTAGACTTCAGTCTACTTTGCTATGTTCATCATAAAGTATTTCATATATGTAACTCTATTAAGTGAGTTTTTAGCATGTTCAATGTATTCGCCTTACTTTCATTGCTTTAGTTTGTTTGGGAAAACTGGATGTCTTGTTTGCAAAGTAGGTTAATATGTAAATATGGTTAGTATAAACTACCCATTTACTTTAATAGAATCCTCTATTACACGAGAATGATTATGAACTAACAATGTTCTTATCTATTTGAATCTAATATTGGAATTAACTTTATTTTGTGACAGAGCAATGAATTTTTTAATCTGTTCTTGGATGAGACAATGACTTATTCCTCTGCCATTTTCAAGGTTCAAACTACTATTATGTTTTTCCTTAGTTTACACCACTGTATTGTTTTTTCTAACAAGTTTTACATACAATTGTTATTCCTTCAATAGAATCTAAAATTTCTTTCCAAAATTTTCTAGACACAAAGTGAGGACTTGAAAACAGCACAGCTCCGCAAGATCTCTCTTTTAATTAAAAAGGTGAGCATATTGTTGGATTTTTTTTGTTTCATTGTTAACGCATCCCTTATTATCTTCTTTAATATCAAGGCCCAAGTTGAGGGGAAGCATGAGGTTTTGGAGATTGGTTGTGGTTGGGGAAGTTTAGCGATTGAGGTTGTAAAGCAAACTGGCTGCAGATATACAGGAATCACTTTATCTCAGGAGCAACTAACATTTGCCAAAAGAAGAGCTAAAGAAGCAGGACTTGAGGTTTGTATTCTTCAGAAACTTATATATCCCGTCAGAATTGTTTAAGCTGAATTGTTATATTCTAGTTTCGTCTCTCTATTACAGTAAGTGAAACACTTTATCTGTCCTCCTTTGTGGACGACAACGGAAAGTTTCATTGACCTTGTTAACAAGTTGGTGTTTAACAACCTAACTAAAGGCAATGAATAGAGATGGACATAAAATTTGATTTATGGAGAAATTTATTTGAACAACAAACTAATTCTGCAAGTGAAAGCTAAGTAGTAGTTTTAATCAAAATTACATCAAATTCCATTTAGACATCATGTTTGTAGATTTGTTAGTCTTAGAATTCATAGGTTTTTATGCACTCCTTCCATAATTAATATTGTTATTTTTGCGTCTATGCTGTCATTAAAATACACTTAACCGAAATATTCTCATTGAAGATTTTCACTTGGTGGATAATCAGGTTGAAATTGAACCATAAAAATTTGATGGTTTGTATCTTTAATCACCATTGCTTCACTAAGGCTTACAAAGGCAGTTAATAAAATGGCAGATTGTTCAAAAGTAGCAAGTTTAACTATTGTAGTGATATAGTTGCTAGTAGAGGTTGATGTTTTATTTACAATCCAGTTTCTCAAAAAACTCGAGTTAACCTTTGTTTAATGAAGAGATAACTAAAGTAGATTTCTAGTGGTTAAACAAAAACATGATTTCATGCCGTAAGAATAGGAACACTTCGATTGCTATTTGTGAAACTAATGGGCATTTACTTTAATGAATGAAATTAATATTTACTCATCAACATCCTGCTTTATATGATGTATAGGCATAATGTGAAACCTACTTTTAGGATTGCACTAATTACAAAATATATAGGCTTCTTAATTATAACCTGCTAATCGATTTTCGATGAAGATTTAATTTATAGTCTTAATGTGAAGATTGTAGAAAATGTTCTTTTAGGCAAACAATAAAAACTCCTCCCTTTTGTTTGGACAAAACCATATTCTTACAAAAGAATCTTACTTTCAGGACTGCACTAATTTCATATTGATGGACTATCGTCAACTTCCAAAGTATCACAAATATGACCGAATCATCTCGTGGTAGTGTTATATATAACTCAACTTTTTTGATCTTAGTATCTGGTAGTTCCATACTGATAGTAGTTACAGTGAGATGATTGAAGCAGTAGGTCACGAATATATAGACGACTTCTTCAATTGTTGCGAGTCACTTTTATCTACAGATGGCATATTGGTCCTCCAGGTTTGTTCAGTTAGTTACTATTTTCACTTTTTCTTTGAATGCCTCAGTATTAATTTACATCTTGCATTCCTTCTATTTTCTGTTCGATCTTCCATGTTAAATACTTAAAAAGAAATCGAATAGTATATGTATGGAGGTTAAACACTCAAGTAATCTCACCAGTCCAGAATCCAATGAGTTTGATTTTGCATACCTTGCAGTTCATATCGATTCCAGATCAACGCTATGATGAATACAGGAGAAGCTCTGACTTCATAAAGGAGTACATCTTTCCTGGAGGATGCCTTCCTTCTCTGAATAGGATAACAACAGCGACGGCTACTTCATCTAAACTATGGTGACAACTAAAATGAACTTGTGCATATTGTGATTTACCTATTCTTTTTGGTCTTCATGTGTGTGCTCACCTTGTAGCATTGAACACATTGAAAATATCGGCATCCATTACTATCAGACTCTCATACGCTGGAGGAACAATTTACTTGCAAACAAGGAGTAAGTGTCTATTTTATATGAATGCCTACACAGATGATAGAACATTAGTAATAGTAGAAAACATAAACAGAAATATAATCCTAAGGGATCAAGAGATTAAACAATAATTTTCTTCTGTCTCTATTGTTTTTGGTGTATTGTTTGATATAATTTCTTGACAATTGAATTTTCAGCAAAATTATCGCCTTAGGATTTGATGAGAAGTTTGTTCGTACCTGGGAGTATTATTTCATCTACTGTGCTGCTGGTTTCAAGTCATGCACACTTGAAGATTATCAGGTATTTGAAATCACATTTAAACAGTGGGAAAAAAATAAAAGTGAATCAGTTTGATTTGATACATGGTTGATGCTGGTTTATGTTTGAGTGATACAGATTGTGTTCTCTCGTCCGGGTAACGTTGGAGTTTTTGGCAAACCTTTCAAGCTCGACCATCGGGATGGCTAATTTATTCCTTTGGCCTCCTTACTTTTGGATATTTTCAATCACATTTTAATGTGTAACGATTCATTGTTGGGTAGCTAGCTATCAACAATCGAACATGTTTAAAAAATAAATATTCACAATAACATAAAAGTCCCTAATGTATCATGAATTTGGTTATCCAAACACAAGAACTTGATGCTACAATTAATACTCCAAAAAAAAAAAAAAAGTTACTCAAGAAGGAGCAACTTTAACCCTCAGATCTATGAAATATATATATTAATGCGAGACAAATAAACAAATTATCTGTGATAGCTCTCGATATCTTTCAAACCGAGCAAAGCAGAACTAGCGGTGTTTTGTGTGTTTGGGCGAGACCCTTCTTCCAATGCCCACCCTCCTGGGATATCCACGAACCTGATGACGACTTCCCCGTCTTCCCATTGCTACTTCCATCATCCCTCGCCGACAAGAGTCCGAATCGAATTCGATCATACCGCGCCTGGGCGTCGTCGCTGCGGGGCTGCTAGCGGACTGCGATAGCGGAGGAGAGCAGAGACCAAGCCTGACGGAGG
>JBAMIE010201879.1:0-10996 GCA_037177295.1 Kaempferia parviflora
AGTATATCAAAACTATATATATATAGTTTTGATATACTGTCATGTTACACCACATCGCATACCTTGTGACCACATAGTGTAATTGATTTTTTTTTTTTTTTGTTTAGTTTTTTTAAGCTCTCAGTTTTCCCAATCGGATTTTGCCTTTAAGATTTAGGGGTTAGATTATAGTATTAAGAACAAAAAAAATTAATTGAAAAAAAAATTAGGTGCACATTGGGTGTGCAGCGTAAGGTGGCCATCACATCAAACTATATATGGTGTGACGCGCGTGGGCGCCTCTCTGCATGCGAGGCCCCACGCTGGGCGGCCAGATCATGATCTGAGGCGCCTCTACGCATGAACCACGCTGGTCGACCAACATGGTTGTGCAAGGTGTGTGTAGAGAGAGAGAGAAATAATATCATGGCTGATGCTTCTTATGCGACCGTGAGCAATATCTGACGCGGGCGATCTAACGTGGCCAAAACTTAAATTTTTTTAATTCCTCTCTCCCTCTCTCATCTATATGCAACAACTTTTCTCTTTTTCTCTTAAATTAAAATAAAATTCTCTATTCTCTCTCTTATAATTGCATATAATAATCATTGTGTTGTCGATTTTTAAAAGTAGTGTAACTGCTACAACTGTGTAGATGCTATAATATTGTAGCAGCTATAACTACTACAATATTGTAACAGTTATTACACAGTTGTAGTAGTTATAACTGTTACAATATTATAAGAGTTACTACACAGTTGTAGCAGCTAGTAGTTGTAGCAGCTATAGCTTCTGAAACGTTATAGCATCAATATCACAGTGATTATTGCATGTAATAATAGGAAAGAGAAGAGAATTTTATTTTAATTAAGAGGAATGAGAGGAAAATTATTTATTTTAATTTAAGGGGAATAAGAGAAAAATTATTGCATGCATATAAGAAAGGGATTAAAAAAATTTAAATTGTGATCGCATCAGCTCACCCAAGATGAATTTCGTTCATGGGCGCACATGATATGATCTCTCTCTCTCTCTCTCTCTCTCTCTCTATATATATATATATATATATATATATATAATCGGTAAATGAATAAAAAATAACTTAGGATCATTTCAAAGAAAATTCTTTTCATTAGAAATATCTATGATTTTTATTAAGCCGAAGCAAATTTTCAATTACTTAGATTTTTCATCACACCAACTATTACAAGAAATTTAAAAAAAAAAAACTACCAAGTAAATGGAGCCTTAATGCAATCTAATTAATTCAATGTTCCTCCAACCTCTACTGATCTCTTTGATCATAGAGGACAAATTCTGTAAGTTAAATACAGTTTGGTATAATGCTCCTTGGGTTCAGGGAACCAAATAAAGAAGGAGATTCTGCTAGCAGCAACAAGCCCTGCTTCTTAGTAACATCTGAGGCTGCTATAAGAGGGCATTTGGTTGAACCAAAAATGGAAATAAACTACAAAACTGTTAGTTGGGATCAGCTATTCTTCCTTGCTTTCGCCCGAATGGCCGCCGCCTATCAATAACTTTGGATTGAGGTTTTGCCTCATCTTCACCACCCAACTCCGGAACGGTGTCAGTTCTTGGAATGATTCTTAAAGGATGGGCTTCAGTGTTGAAAACCCACTCATCTAATGAGACGACTGAGGGCGGGGAAAAGAGAAGGTAGAGATACTTGAGTGTCTCTGCGAGGAAGAAGCTCTGCATCATATTGTCCTTCATGCCTGTGTTAACCTGGAAACACATCAGAATATGAGTGAGAACTAATTAAAGATATGTTTGGTCTCTTATTTCTTAATCCCAATCCCAATGATTAATTATGCCAAAAGTGTTGGAGTGAAAGAATAACCAGATGTTTGTTTGAGTTCTCGTACCATGCCAGATGAAACGGTCGAAACTTGATACCACTCAGCATTAAGGTTCAAAATCTCAAATTGTGTCATAGTTTCGGTCTTTAACTAAAAGGATGTTATTCTAATATTGCTCCAATGCATAGTGTCGACGACAGATTGGAGGTTGAAGGCAGAAAAAGATGAAGCAAAGGAAAGAGGCATTATGTGCCGAGTGGCATTGAGTAATTTATTTGAATGATATGTTTCAATCTTTTGTCCGACACGGTATAAAATTTAAAACAGAAATTGTCTCCTTTCTATACTTTATCGCCTTCCTTGTGCAGCTCCAATTCATTACGAGCATTACATCCTTCTTCAGCTCCAATTCATTACCGGCATTATACATTGGAACATAGACACGATACAGAAATAATATCATTCCATAAAGATTGAAATTTCGACACGGCTCAATATTTTGAACCTTGAACCAGACAATCAAAGTTTATAATATCACGAAAGCCTACCAAGATTCAGGAAAAAGCAAAGGGCATGCTTGTAAACACAGATAACCAGTTTTTTTTTTTTTTTAAAGAAAAGAAAGAAACTAATTATTTGTCATCCTCTCAGTCCCATTCTCTTATCTTGAGACTCATTATTCAAGTAAATTAGAAATCTAAGGTTGCAAGACTATATTATGTTTAATTAGGACAAAAGCATGAAGGACCAAGCAGATTACACAGGAACTAAAAAGTGAAAGAACCATGAAGAACCAGTCTAAAATAGCAATTTGAAATAAGACAATGGCCTGAAAAACTTATGGAGCAATGTTACCCACAGCAAAAAGTTCCCCAAATGCAAAAATCCAGGGGTATTGGTTAATGGAGAAATCACATGTGCACTGTCAAAGATCGTCTAGCTCATCACTCTAAAGCACACCTAAGATATATCTATAAGACTAGTGGCTTAAACTGAAAATTGTCAGACTGAATCATCTTCCAGGAAGAACCAAGACCAAATGTTCACCTTTCAACACGAAATGAGGAAATATTGAAATTATGAATGCAACCTTGTTGGTGAGAAGAATAAAAAGTTGTAAATGCATAAATTGAGTACACTATCACCCAGGTTAGGAAAGGGTGATCTTTGGTAAAATTCACTATCAATTAAGAATGATCTCATTGATGACAAATACAATTATAAAAGACTATCCAATTTCACGTATGGTTAACAGGAACTCATTTCCTTATTTGCTATTTCTTATATCCATTTTCAAGAACTTAACACATAAATGCAAATAAATTAAAGATGATATGAGTAGACTTACGTCCTTTAGGCCCACATAACCAGAATCTATACGAGAATTCTTTTCAAATGCTAGAAATATGTTCCAACCCCATTCTTGGTATGTTTTGTTTCCAGTTAAACGCCAAAGGTACATAAGTGATTCAACAGTTTCCGGTCTCAGTATATTCCATGAGGTTCCAACACTCATGTCCTGCAATCATATGTCAGAATCATCATAAACTGAACAGCGAAATACCAAATTCAGTGCAGAAGTACAATGAATTATCTGACCTGCCCCTCACGAAAGACGTAATTTTCTCCAGCTAATTTTGTCTGGGTTACTTGGTAAAAATTATAGCAAGTCCATGCAAGCTGCACAAATAACTTCACGGTTATTGATAAATCTAAGAAAAAAAAAGAGTTATTTGATCAACCATGATATAAGAGACCTTTGTGAAGTTAAAATAAGATAAATATAGCAGAGGATTTCAGCAAGCACCAATCATGGTAGTTAAATAAGGAAGAAATATTATCAAAATTATAAAATAGACATGGAAGAGACAAGCGAACAACAAGTTTTCCAACTTTGTTTACACAATGGTTCAATATGAAATGTTACAATTATAACCACAAATATGCAACAGGTTTTCCTCATCCATAGTGGTAGTAAAAAAGCGGATTAAAGAAGAATTTTCTAGAAGATGAGGAATTCCAACTAGAAGATTTTAGTTTTGGACAGTTAATCAACATCTTGCATTTCTTCCATCCCAATAGTGATCAAATCAAATTTTCTTTCTACCAGTTGAACTCAGGAAAATGAGATTTGAAATACGTTTTCAAGCAAAGGAATGCGAGGGAAGGCGCATGCATAAAAAATTACCTCCTTTGAAAGTGATAACATCTTCTCAGCTTTTTCAGGGGCATAGCCAGAGGATCCTAAAGCTAACATGCCTGGCGCAAAGCATGCCAATTCATCCATCTGCTTAGGCCACAAACATAAACTCCACATCACCCAATTTTAGATAAAGACCAAGATGATCTCAATTTTTCCACTTGGTTGCAGAAAAGCATACCTTGTCAGATAGAGAGTTTCCAGTTTTCTCACAGATATATGAAAAAGAAGAGGGAGTTGATTTCCGTATCAGACTAACTAACCCTTCCATTGACGTTTCCCACATTTCTCTGTAATCAAATGCTTCAAGATATTAACAAGTTACCTTCCACCATAACTGCAAACTTATACGTTACTGAAATAATCATGCCTATAAAAATTAATAACACAACCAACCAACCTATAATGCTTCAAACCTTCTGTTTTGTTTCCTTGTATCCACACTTTAAGTAAATACTCATAGAAACTGCAAGCAAATAATTCTTAAAATCAATCATTCTAGAGAAGAAACAGAAAAAACAGATAGAAGGTATTAGAAACAAATATAGATAAACAATTAAAAGATGTATCTGACAAAAATTGTTTACCTGTCACCCATAGCACCAAATGTAATAGTTGAATAAGGTTTTGCTACTCCTGAACGTGGATTTATGTATATTGGAAGTAAACCATCACTAGGATATGTTTTCTGCAGTTGCCTGATGACCTTCTCTACCTGGCAAATTGCAAAGCAAGGTTTGTCAGGGTGGTCCTTGAAACTAAATATTTATTTCGAGTATCTTATACACAACATGAAATAGTAAGCTAGCTCAATGATTAGTCTAGAATCTCAAGGGCATACCATTGTGTTGCAAGCACAGAGAAGAGCAAATTCATAATAAGTTATTTCCATATTATGCAACCTAATGGAACAGTTATGAGCATCTATTTAACTTAACTCTGTGCTAATTACAGAGATCTTGTGAAGCATAGAAAATTTCTCAATTCTTAGTTGATTTGCACCAGAATCAATCAACAACAAAAGAATCTATTTGCATTATATATATATTAGATCATTTGTCAACAGATCAGTATCATAAACCTTTTTCCACAATGCCTGTAAGTAGAAAATTGTCTAAATGGCCTAAAAGATGAAACTGACAATCAAGAGAGTAGTGTAAAGTCCTCACTGAAACATACAAAAGTGATACCCACTCTATAGTGTCTTTGGCAACCAAATTATACTAAATATAATGAGATAGAATTTGTTGATAATACCTTTTGCTGGTATTTCAGATCTCCTGTTCTTTGGGACAAGGCAATAAATTCAAGCTGTTCAGTGCCAGAATCTGCCAGAATACTTTCTCCCTGCAAAGAAATGGTCAAAGAAAAAAAGAGTTGAAAAATAGTACAAATGCACAAATAAGAAAAGGGAAAAAGTTAAAATTAAGAATTGTCAAGCAAGAATATCCTGCAATACAACAAAAAGATAATAAGAAGCACTTATAAAGTCCAATTGAAAATCTCAACGCATGAAAATGCAATAAAGAAGAAAGAAAAAAAAATGAAGAGTAAAAGACTAATCCGACGAATATGGTACTTAGTTGTTGATGAGTTCTTGACCATAAATGTATTCCAAACTTCTTTACTACGACAACAACAACAACAACAAAGCCTTATCCCATTAAGTGAGGTCGACTATATGGATCCTTCTAATTATCGAGCTCTATTCCCCACTATATTATCATTTATATTTAAATAAATTTTATTTTTTTATTATTATTAACCAAGTCTTTTTGGGGTTTCCTCGTTTGATTTGCATATTTGTCATAGTTTGACATCGTCTAACGGGAACATTATCATCTTAAATGTGTCTTCAATAGGTGTAAATCGAACTTTATCTCTAATATTTTCATTTCTTGTCTTGTCCATCCTTGTATGTCCTCACATCTACCTTAACATCTTCATCTCTCTCATCTTCTACTCATGTGCTCGAGTCATAGCCAACCATTCAGCTTCATATAACATAGCAGATTTAACCGCCGTTTTGTAAAACTTTCTTTTAAGTGTTAGAGAAACTTTACGATCACAAAGAACACCTAAAGTTTTTCTCCATTTCAACCATCCTATTTGTATTCGATGTAAGACATCTCTCAATCCCTCCACCCTTTTGCAAAAATAATCCTAAATACTTAAAACGCTCAATTACAATAACTCAGCATCTCCTATCTTAACAATTATCTCATTACGTCTAATATTGTTGCTAAATTTAAATTTCATATATTGTGTTTTTACTCTACCAAGCCTAAAACCTTTTACTTCAAGGGTTTTATATCAAGATTCGAGTTTAGCATTTACTCTTTCACGTATCTCATCTACCAAATAATATAATCTGCAAACAATATACAGATGTGTCAAATGAATTTTTCCATGATTAGTGTAAAAAAATAGGGATTTAAGAGTTGATACTTGATGTAATTCTATCTTTATGGAAACGCTTTAGTTAATCCTCCTGAAATGTTTGCTCTTGATTCATGTCGCATATTCTTAATTAATTCAGTATACGCTATATTAACACTTTTTTTTCTAGAATTCTCTATATAATTTCCCTTGGGACTCTATCATAAGTTTTTTAGTCAATGAATACCATATGTAAGTATTTCTTCTATTCCCATACTTTTTGATTAGTTACCCGAGAAAATGTATAGCCTCTATTGTTGATCTTACAGACATAAATCCAAATTACTTTTGGGCCACCGCGGTCTCCTTCCATAGTTTTTTTCTAGTACTCTTTCCCAAATTTTTATGTTATGACTCATTTATTTAATATCTTTATAGTTCGCACAATTTTGTACGTCTCCTTTATTCTTATATAAGGGAACTAGAGTATTTACCTTCTACTGATTAAGTATTATTTTTTTAGTTTTCAATATCAAGTTATATAAATTTGTAAGTCATTCATTACCTTGTTTTCGTAGGCGCTTTCATACCTCTATTGGAATATTATCTGGTCCAACTACTTTTCCATATTGCATTCCATTTAAAGTTTATTCTGTTGAAATTTGAATTTTATGATAAAAATTTCTATATTCATTTGACTTACTTAAATTATCTAAGTTAAGTTGGTCACCTAAACCTGTGAAAATATCCTTCCATCACTCTTTTATTTCCACAACATTTACTAGTACCATATTGCATTCATCTTTTTTAGATAAGATCTTTTATCTTCCTCTCTCTCACTTAAGTTATTCTGTAAATATCTCTTACCCCTTCTTTTTTATCTAATTTTTTATATAAGTGTTCAAAAGTTTCATTCCTGGCTTCATTCACTATTTTCTTAGTCTCTTTCTTGGCTACTGTATTTTTTTTTAAAGTATTCCTCCTTACAAGTATATAATACGCTATAGGCTATTCTTTCATTTTCTTCTGTACTTTTTTATTCCACCACCCAGATTCTTTACTTGGTGATGCACGCTTACTATTTTCAATTTTAATGTCATCTTATCTCATATTGTATTTTCAACTTGAAGATCAATTAACAAAAAATGAAGAAGGAAAACAAACAATATTGAATGAGAGGCTTATAATTTAAAGCAATATTCTTCATCGAATTATTCATAATTCATATGCTTAAACAACCTCGTCCCTAGTTTATCTATTCATGAAGTATCAATGCAAATGTGAAATTATCATGAAGTGCAGAATTCTGAAACCACAAATTAAAAAATCAATGTTAGCTTGATATTTCAACTAGGGGCTATTACGAATGAAGAAGCAAAGTGGGTTTTAGAGATATACCCCTGTCCATCCATGGTTATGAGGGTTTCCATGAGCCAAGTTAATTCTATTGTAAGGAATTCCAGTTGGGGAATCCCAAGCTGGTAACAGTCTATCAGCAATGTCTTTAGCCTTGTCAAGAAATAACTTGTCCCCAGACAGGTCGTACGCACTAAGGAGTCCACCCACAACTCTGAAATTGGAACAGACATAAAATAAGAGATATGAGCACATACATATTAGGGGAAAATTCTAAACCAGCCTGCAATCAGATAACATATTTTTCAAGAAAAGCAAAAGCAGCATTCTGATAAAAAAAAAGAGTTCAAGATAACTATTTACTACATGTTACCTAGAAAATAAGATTAAAGAAATATAATACATTAAACCTTATAACACCACCTTATAGTTGTCTCGAAAACACTTGCTACATAGTCTTTGTTGAAGTCTAATGAAGTTGCAATCCACCTGCCAATTGTTAGTTAAAATCAGTTACTAAGGAAAAAAAATTAAACAAGCTCAAAGCATTCATATTGAGTAGATTAAGTAAATACTATATGTTTTTCTATTACATCAGCTATAAAACCTTAATAATTCTATGTACACTATAATTGAGTAGAATTGAATATGTACACCATATTGTACACCTGCCAACTCTATGTACACCAGCTCAAAGTAACACACCATGTTTAGAATTAAACAAGCTCAACCCATTCACCAGTTTCATTTACCTTAAAACCTTTAGTTTCTCAAATTCCTCTTAGCAATTCAAGATCAAGTTTATTCTCTGTACGCTCCCATCAATAAGCACAATTTACTCAATAAATAAAATACACCAAAAAGGTTTCTCTTGAATATAATATGTAAATTTATCTTTTACTAAAAGACAAACATTGACTGACCTTGATATAAAACTAATTTTAAAAAGGAAATGCTTAATACAGTCTCAATAGCTCTAACACTATTGATTACATTATCATGCATATTTTCTAGCACATTGAGTGATTAGGTATTCCTCATTTTCTAGCACATTGAGTTGCTAGATATTCTTTCTTCTTTAAAATCCACCACAATAATAAGGTTTTGCTAATTCAGTAAAATTATATACAAATTCTTCTTTTCTCTATGTTTCTTCATTAGTTGTCTTCTAAATAACATGGATAATTAATCTTTCAGGCTTAAAACTGAATCAATTTTTTAAAAAATAATTCATCCATTACTCTTCCCTCCATCACTCTTTCCCCCCAAATCATGGTATGACATGGGCTGGTAGCCTGGTGCAAAAAATTTGTGAACTTCCTGCCTTACGCTAAGTTAACAACAATATTCATTTTCTATTTAACCCATTCAATGAATCATAAATGATCTTATATTTCGTAATCTGATATTATTTTATATCATCAAGAATGTACAAAAAAATCCAATATAGTTTTTTCTTTCAAATCGAACCCCTGTAAATGCATCATGCATTTTTTTTCACATGACACAACAAGGATAAAATATGATCAAATTTTCAAGCTGGTTAATGCAAACAGGAAAATTCAAGTAAGTTAAAATAAACTGCAGAACAGACCCAACATGAAAATTCCAAACTTACTCTCTAGCTTTCTGAAATTCATCTTTCAAGCCCATTATGTATAATGTATCCAAAGAGTCTACAAGGGTTGCTCCAAGACCACCAAAACTATTTACACCATTCTTTGATTGTGGCTGGTCAATAAAGGAAAGACACGATGTAATTCAAAATCTTATAAAGAAAATCAGGCACTATTGATTAGCTCGTGATTTTATATACTTTAGTTAGAACGTGAGTGTGTTTCACAACATACCTGAAGCTCGTCTTGGCCCCAAGCATACTCTACATATGAGTTCCATGCATGAAGCATAGCGTCTTTAACCTTTTCCCTACGTTCATCATTAACAGGATCCATTTCAACTTCCCTAATAAACTTGACATTATCACTCATCTCATCTAAAACACTAGATTTCCGCAACTACAAGAAGAAACAGTTGATCAAATCTTCAAGATCCCTTCAAATGTAAAACACAATGGGAAAGTACATAGATATTCCAAATACCTGATCTTGCAATCTGTTTAATTCTTCCTGGATTTTAATGATCTCTGCCTGCATTTTTCAGGTGATATTAATATTCCACCCAGATGAGTATAAAGCCATTGGTAGAATTTAAGAATATACAAGCACTTAGTTAGATGATAATCTATCCTACTTATAGGAACGACACCACCAAATCCTCAAACTGTAACCTTCTCAGTCTATCCACAATGCATCAATTCAAAAATCAAAAGGCTGTGAAAATAATGGCAAGCGGTTCTACTATTCCAGTTTGTTCGCATGTAAGGAGACAAAAGCAACTCGAAATCGAGCCAGCGATTCATGGTATCAGCAAGAACAAAACCGCGTAGAGAAGAATTGGAAAAAGAAAAGAAAAGGAGGACCTCGTGCTCGCGGATCAGAGACTGCCTATCCCAGATGGCGAAGGTAGCGACCACGAAAACGATGAAGAGGAAGGCAAGCCGCTTCGGCCGCTTCAGGTAGTAGGCGGGGTGGAGGTAGCGCCACAGTCCGGAGGCGAACGACCGCCGCACCATCGGATCCTTCCGAGACGGAGCCTGTCGCGGATGAATTCTACGCCTTCTGGATCTCTAGCTTAGGAGAGGAACGACGGTGAAATGAATTCGGATCCTTCCGAGACGGAGCCTGTCGCGGATGAATTCTACGCCCTCTGGATCTCTAGCTTAGGAGAGGAACGACGGTGAAATGAATTCGGATCTGCACGTCGACGAGTTCTGGATCGAGTCGCCGTCTTCCGTGTTGACTTCGTTCCCAATCTACGGATTGGTTCGATCCCTCCCTCGTCTTCGGTGACTATTCCTCTTTGATGATGATATTTTGGAAGCCGATAATAGCGCGTTGGCATGAATCCCAGAAGATGGACGACTGGATTGACTGGATTCTGGACGCATGAAAAGCTCTTTCGGATTGGATGAAAAAGGCTTCTGATCTTTGTAAATCATCACAATCTTTCTAAATGTTCTTAGCCAAATTTGATGTTGACGAACAAGTGGCGTTTGTTTGGTTCGTTCGAGAGGAATGAGAATGGGAATGAGAATAGAAATGAGTTTGATAGTAGACTGGAATGGAAATGAGTTTAGTCATTCCAATAATACTGTTTGGTTTGATTAGGTATGATTACTTTTTCTTGAAATTAAAATTATTAT
>JBAMIE010201889.1:0-10996 GCA_037177295.1 Kaempferia parviflora
TCCGTAATTCCAAATTTGATCACAATAATTTATGACTTATTTATTGATGACATTAACATTTATAATTACAATTATGATCCTAAAATTCTAATATATCTCTGTTCACACTTTCCATTTTTCAAAATAAAAAATAAAATCATATACAATATAGTTCCCAAAAGACCAAAATTGTATTAGATGACACAGGTACAATAGTACATTGCTTCTTGAATGCATATTATGCTTGCAACTCCTAGATAATTTTTTTTTAACCTATAAAATTTATGATGAACATGTTAGTTATTTATTGCGGCACCCTAGTGTAGTCCCACATGGTGAGCTGTAGACTAATAAAGCTATTTTATAGGATTATATGATTAAACTACTGTTAACTTTGTGGTAAGGATTTTGGGGAAGTACTTCAACCCAACAAAATTATTGGGTAACTTCTCTCATCTGGTTAGGTTGTCTCAATTGGTATTAGGACCTAGTCCTAGGCAATGTAAGGTGTTGAAAATACTACCAACACGATGGCTAATCTGCTTTATATGTTATCAATTAGGGATGATTCTAGGCTATGGATTTTCACTCTTTTCGAGGATGTCAAACGTTAAGTAGACGAGATTGTGACACTCTAGTTTAATCTTGTGGATAATAAAGAGGATTTGTAAGCTTAGATGAGTAAGTTAATATTAACTTGGGTTTAAACATTTGGAATAGTTCTCTTGTTTTGGGGGGTTGTGAGTTGTGATGATTAGTGTCAAGGGGAATCTAATCTTAGATAGTTTGACATGCTAAAAGGGATGCTAGTGTGAAAAAAGAGCCACCATTGAATCTCATGTTGTCAATTAGCGATGATTTTGGGTTGAGTTGGAATTTTGTCCTTCATAAGGAAACTAATCCTTAATTGAGGAGAGGGTATCATCACTTCTTAGGTTCATTTTACATGGTGGACTGTGAGCTAAAAAAGGATTTTATAAGCTTTGATGGGTAGCTACCATTAACTCTGTCTAAAGCATTTTCGAATAGTAGTTTGACTGGGCAAAACTAATGAGTCAGATCTCTCATCTTGGTGGATTATGAGATATACCATTACTTGTAAATAATGATAACAATTGAACAAAAATAGCCCGTACACATGATTTTCACTATCATATTATGTAAAAAAACATATATGAAGTTGCTCTATTCTGATGATTATTTAAAATGTATTATTGATTGGTTAATAGTAAAATTACAATTAATCATCTGTTTACTTCTGCTTAAGTCAACCATTTCTACATTTTTTATGCAGGTCGGAACTGTCTTAAATGCTGAGGATGCAAGAAAAGCTGTTAAAGCTGGAGCTGGGTTCCTGATGAGTCCTGGTACAATAATGGTATGAGCTAATGGGCATCACATGTTAATGAATTAGTTTTCATTTCTATGATGCATTGGATAATTGCTTGGTTGTTGTTGTTATTGTATTGGAAATGCATTATTCTAAATACTCCATTATCAAGTAGATAGAAGTTTTCATGACCTTCAAAAACTGGCGCATTTTCCCTCTTGATATTCTCATAGATTCACGAACTATGGTTCAAAAGAGGAGTTGACACCATTAACCTAGATGAATAAGGTTCAAAAAAAAAAAGTTTGCTTGTAGTTAGTTGATCCGATCCCCGAAACTCATTTATTGATGTCCCATCTTTTGGTATATAGATTCAGATATTTTTGCATGGTTAAGATTATTGAAATATATATTGGTGATTTTGGTTACTTGAGTGGTAAAATTCATGCAATGGGCTATACCTTCCAGATATTTTCTTAAATTCAGTTCTGTTTCTTGTTAAAGCATCTTTATATAATAAGGTGACAATTTGATTCTTTGGTTAAAGCATATAAGTGTTTTTTTTGTTAATGAGGTAACTATGCCAGTAATTCTCACCATTACATTAGGAATCCTTTTTGAGCAATGTCTCTTTCACTTTTTGTTTCAGGAAATATTACTTGATCACCACAATAGTAATGTGTTATATATTCCAGGAGCAATGACGCCAACAGAAGTGAGTATGCTTACAAGAACAAATTATGTTTAGCTGATACACATGATATGTAGTTTTGGTCTGTTATCTGTTTACTTGGACAGCTATATTAAACTGAACATATCATAAATAGTTTTGATTGTTTTATTTGTTTTCTTTTTTTTTCAATCATTGTAATTTTATGAAGGTCTTTTGCTAGCATATATATACTTTACCATCACTGTTTATTTAGCTTTTAAGTTTTCTCTTCTCATTTGTTGTTGTGAGCAGGTATTATTTGCATATAATACTGGCGCTAGAATTGTCAAGGTGAGTCTTATCCTTTCTTTGATATGTTGGCACATGGGAGGCATTGATAAATCATAGTTCAATAAGCAATGGACATATACTTTGTCTTCTCACATGAAGATATGAATTTTCACCAATGCAGAAAGGAATGTGTATTTGCTTTGATAATATTTCTCTCTCATTTAGATTTATCCAGTCTCAATCTTAGGTGGCGAAAGATATATTTCTGCACTTAAGAAACCATTTCCCCATATTCCAATGGTTGCTTCTCAAGGCATCACAACAGGTTGTCTATATCAAACGCATAGAATTCTTCACTTACTTTTTTTATGTTGAATTCTTTGCCTTTTATTTTGTTTTTCTGCAACAATAGATTTTGATTCCTTGCTCATCATACCCAAATGGATAGAATTTCAACAATTTCATGTATAGTGTGTTCTTTATTGGTACTGATTATTTCTGTTATTTGTAGACATTAATATGTGACAATATAGAAGACATGAGAATATGACAATATATTATGAGTCAATTTGTGATCAGATTCTAAAATGATGCTAACAAGATTATTTGACTTAATATCCAAAGTAATCCTGTCATCTGGTTTCTTTTGCTTCCAAAGTGATTGGTGTTGGTATCTGAAGGTTTATGGGCTCTCTCTGCTATCCACCTTTTTTTTTGTTAATTGTCGAAGATGTATGCTCTCACATCGTCTTATAGAGGTCCTATTTTATGCTCCATGAATCCATATAGTTCTTATGATCATGCATTTTTGTTATAGAAATGACAATAAAACAAGGTACGGATTGCTACTTTGGTCATTATTTAACATTGCTTCTTATTCAGAACAGATCATCCCCAACTTGTTTTAGTGGTTGGTTGAAGTTTTAATTATTTTGATGAACCATAAGTTACATGCGCAACTAGGTGGTGTTTTTTGGATTGTTCTCGAGTTCTTGGGTGATGTTATCATGTCTTTTATATCTACTTGGTCATGCATGAGTTATCACTTTCTGCATTGAGGCTAATAGTCGCATGGTGCTATTTACTTTCAAAGTAACTTTTTGATCAACATTTGTCCTGTTTGTTGTACTTGCTAACAATTTGGTAATTGAATATTATCAAACCATCTACCAAATATACAGAGACAATTGGAAGATACATAGGATGTGGTGCCTCCGCTGTTGTACTTTCAGATGCTATATTCGAGAAAGAAGCTATGGCACGGAGAGATTTCAAAAAAATATGCCGACTTGCTCGTCTTGCAATTCTTCAGGTTGGCCAATCAGCAAAAATTTAAGCAAAAATAAGGGGAAATAACATAGGCCACTTTTTGAATCCAAGAACTGCTCAAGGCTAGGATGCTAGTTAAGAGGCTGTGTTCTTAGGACTTGATAGTTTGCTCGTGCTTTTAACTTACTGCAAAAAAGGTTAGAGCCAGCCAACATGTATCCTCTTCTGACCTGTAATTTACTCCTACATTTCTTCTGTTAACATTTCATTGCCCTTTATGTCAGGATAAATGGCTAAATATGGCGCTGCCTTTCTGCAACAGTAGTCACTTGAAATCTACTGGGAAATATGAAGATCTATAATGATGATACAGTCTTACATGGAGTTCAATGCGGATATAAGATCATTATAGCTGGTTCCAAGTAATTAGCAACCTTGGTTTGATTGTGCTGTTTGATGTGTTATGTAATGCAGTGAAATTGGAACTCAAGCATATGCATAGAACTCTGCATTCAGTGCCCCGCAATTGTAAACTCATCTCTTTCAACTTTGTAGATTATGCTCAAAGACACTAGGTGAGTGTGCATGATTGTTGTCTTCTGAATCTATAAGAAATTCGTGATCCTTTGGTTTGGATTTTTCCGGCTACTGATGTAATCCCACATTTGTATGTTGGGTTTGATTTGATTCAATCTTTGTCCCTTGAATCTATTACCCTTTGTTTCTCGTTGACTTTTCATCAGGTAACAAGGGAAAAACTACTTAAAGTTGAAGTCTCCTCTCTACTTTTAAGAATTATAAACAGGCTCTAGGTCTGATTCGCATGGGAGGAGAATCCAGTGGAGAAAAAGGAAAGGAAAGGCCTAAACAACGAAAGAATTTTGATAAATTTTTATTTTAATTTTTAGTAGTTTTAAAAAATGTCTGTGTTTTTGTTATTGCTTTATTTATTTATTATTATTATTATTATTATGCAACGGAGAATAATAGGACTCACTGTTTTATTTTTTTGTGGGTCCCATTATTTTATGTGAATGTCCTTGAGAATTTTTCTCTCTTTACAAATCGTTTCACATTTCGATATATATCCCATCCTTTCTGTTTACTAACCCCGTGATCGAGAGTATAACCCTACCGGTAGAGTCTCTTGCCCGAACGGGCCGCCTCGTCCTTGTCTCGTCATCGAAATTAGGGTTACGGAAGCTCCTATTTCCGATCAGCTTCCTTCAGAGTTTTGGTTAGATAGCAGGCGTTGTTTCACGGTACCTAGAAGCTATTGGGAAAACCTGGATTGGTGAAAGAATTTGTTGTCCAATGGATCAGAGGAGGGCGTTGGTTCGCTCGAAGGTGAGAGAGGCGCAGAAACGAGACAAGCGCATCGATTCTCCACTTGTCAGGTAAAGGATTTACGATATACTACTGCCTTTTTAGCTAATTCGCTTCGGGGCTTTGAGGCGTATTGGTGTTCAAATTTCAATGTTTTTTTTTTTTTTTTTTTTTTTTTTTTTTTTTTTTTTTTTGTAAATTTTGCTGTTGCAGGTATGCTGTTAATCATTTGGATTGCATGTATATTCCAGTATTCCTATGGGGTTTTTGCTTTTATGCATTGCTGAAACATCCTTAAAGCCTCCTATTTTAGATCGTCTGTAATCTCTATTTTGGAGCAATAATTACTTCTGGCGAACTGCAACTGTTAAATACCTAGAGGGAACATTAGGACCTTTATGTTTTCTTATGAATGCCGCATTGGTCATCAGTCGCTTACCCCATCTCCATAACAAAAGATGCATTTCTGAAATTCTGACTTGTTATATGAGTAGAAAAAAAATTGATTAAGTAGCATGATACACTTAATCTATGTCTTCAAGTTCTGTTTTCCACATAGCTTAGATACCTGCTCAGGCGTTGGCTTTGTTGTGCATAAACCTCCATTTCTAAGCCTTACAAATATGACCGTGTAAGTGTTTTTCAATGACTGTAATATAGGAAAACATGATATCCATACTATATATTAAATAGTAATAGATGCAAAGGTTCAAAATTGATTTCTGTCAAGGCATGAAGGCACCTAGCCATGGTGGTAAGGTTCTTTGAAGATGTTGTCAAACTCAGTTTGATATCCATCTTTATCAAAATGGGGGCTTACTTCCATATGTATCACCTAAAAAAGATCTCTGTCAAGAATTTCTATTCAGATGTATGTTAATGCGATGTGTTATTGGTTGTTCTGTCCTATAGGTATAGTGAGAATGATCAGCCGGTTTGCAGAGTTTGCAATGTTGCTCTAAAGTCAGAATCACAATGGCCTGCACACCAAATTTCTAGGAAGCATCACGAGGTGAGGTCTTGTATCACTTCGATTATTCTTGCTAACCATATTCCTTTTGGTGATAGATTTTTAAATCAAATTATATGTGATGTCCACAAGGAAAACTTGTGGTGGTTGGTTATATGTACCCTTTCACTTTCTCGAGCAGGCTATTGAGAATCTAAAAGCTTCTGCTACTGGATTGTCTCGGGAGAATGTTCCAAGGACTGAAGTATCAAAAGAACCACAAAATAGTAAATTGTCTTCCACATTGCCGGCTGGCTTCTTCGATGATCAAAACTCAAAGAGACAAAAGATTGGTGAGATAACAATTTCTCACTAATTTCTTAATTATTGCTGTTCTGTTTACATTGGGCAGTTGAATGTGAGGAAGCAATTAAATTGATGAGGTAACCGTCATGATTGATAACTAAATTTGGCCTTTTATGTTGCTTAGTTTGGCCTCTTGTTTATTGAAATTTTTTTATTCCTAATGAATTGGAAGATATTTTCTTGAAATGTTGAAAAGTGTATTTAGTGGGTTCCGCTAGTTACCTAGTTAGTGTTCCAGCCCCTCAATTGTGTAAGGGTGTAATGGATTTAATTTCTGTTTCATGAGCTAGTGGTGTACTCGTATAATGAAAATTGTATACTTCTTGTTCATTAAATTATAATTGTTGTTCTTATAGCTAAACCTTTATGCTTGGGAGTCTGTTTAAAGTGATTGATGATTTTGTGAGTGTATTCTTTTAACTTTGTTTTAAGTCACTGTTCTCTTATTTTAATGTTATTTCTTTGTGGTTGAAACTAGCAAATCTGTACTATTTAGTTTCTCTTAATTTTTACCTAGTGCTTAGTTTAACTATTGATTCTATTGAAGTCATTGATTATCGCGTCTAGATTCTGCTGGAGGGAAGGCCAAGCCTACTGACACACCGGTACTAGTTGGTTCTGCTTCCTCATATATTCAAGATGTGAAGAAAGATTCATCACCTTCTACCAATCGGGCCTTTGATGTACCACATTCTACAAAAAAGAAAAGCCACAAGGTTTTGGAATCTAACGAAGAGAAGAAACAGTCTACCAAATTTGCTCAGCCATCCAAAATAGTGGATGGCACAGATGCAGAACTAGAAAAAGGGGCTCTTCCACCAAACTTTTTTGATACAGATGCAGAACAAGTATCTAGGGCTCTTCCCCCGAACTTTTTTGATGACACAAGAACAGTTGATGATCAGACCTCCAAACAGTTGAATCAAGAGGTAGAAAATCAAGATGGTTTAGCACTCGACCAGGTTAATACAATTTCAGCTAGCTCCAACCATATCAGTCAAGCATCAAAAAAGATTGATGGGTCTGATGCCAAACAAACTAAAGGAGCATTACCAGAAGGATTTTTTGACAATAAGGATGCTGATCTCCGTGCACGTGGGATTGAGCCTGTTAAAGTCGATATAAGGTAAACCTCTTCCCTAACATTACTGTCAGCATTATATAATATTCATTCCGTAACTGCTTCACTGCTCGTTTCAATCTGATAAGGGGATTATCTTGAATTTCAGAAAGTTTGACATGTTGGATTGCCACCGAAAGTGTACACTGTTGCACTTTTTTGGTGAGAATTGCACTCTTATTTTGTTGATTCTAAGAACCAGTTAGCAGTAGTTTTCTGTTCAACTAGTATCGATTGCGCCAGTTCCAAGAATCAACTCTTAGCTGCTATCAACCACTGTCCATCCTCTTTTTGGACATTTTTAGTACTAACCAAGATATGCCATGGTATAGAGAATAGTTTGTTAAATTTAATAGAGAAAACAATACAGGGAAAATTTCCCATATATGGGGAAGGAGAAGCACAGAAAAGAGAAGTATAATGTTAGTTGGTTACCTGTTATTTTGTCATTGACTGGAGCTTAGCTATGAATCTAGTACAAGGAACAATTAGGGTATTGGAGTGAGATTGACAAGATTATTTAAAGGCATAGGCAGCTAGATCTCATCTGATTGACTGGCTCCATGAGGGAGGGTTCTGGAACTATGGAAGGGAGATAACAATGACGAATTGAAAGAAAGAAATTGATAAATAGTTTTAGAATGATTAAAAAGCAAGCGTGTGTCTTTTATTTTTAATGGTCTTCATCTGGTTCACTTGGAAAGGTTTGAATAAAACATTGTTAATTTATATTTTATACTATGACACTGAGATCCTTTCCTCCAATTTTAATCAATGGCATTGTTCAGGGCCTTGCTTCTGTTCCCTTTATTCGTAAGTGGATGGGGTACATGTGGTGCTGCTGTACGGGGACACTTAGGCCATTAGGGATGCAGTCAATCACACATTTGAGTTCTGTCCTTAAAAATATCCTCTCCAATGTTGGCAATGAGCAGATTGCACCTGTATCATTCATAAGATTTTGTTTTTTCGTACTGTTATTTGTGTTTTGGATTGGAAGAGAATTTTATTGTTCAAGACAACAGAATTTTACTCTGGGCACACATTTACCTTAAGGAAGCATTCAGTAGAAAGCATATCTTGATCTTTGTTATATAATAATGTGTTTCCATAAGTTTATTTGTAATGCTAGATGTGAGTTTTGATATTGTGGATCTGTAATAGGATTGCCTGATTCTAAACTGTGTAATAGCATTTGAAGCTGTAAAAGTAACCTTAGCTTTGTATGTCCAGTCTCCTTGATCTTGCAATTTGCATTGCTCCAAACCCCATGTACTGGGTTGATCTTTTCTCTTTTTTGACACAGTTTCATCTAAATAATCTCTGCTATCTGTGATAAGTGTTGGTTGATCTTTTCTCCTTTTTGACACAATTTCATCTAAGTAATCTCTGTTCTCTGAGATAACTGTCCTCACAACTATTTATCAAGATTTTTTCGATTTTGCATCGTTAATTGTTATAGGCAAAATCATTACATATGATGGAAGTCTGCTAGACATTTGGTCTAGCTCAGACTTAGGTCGGGGAAGTTGGCTAGTGACTGAGTCAGAAAGAGCTTGTCCAAGTTTGGCATATGGAGTAGGCTTGGTATGGCTGAACTGCAATGAGTTCAATTGGAATAGATTGAGGTTAGTTACGGTGCGAGCAGCTTGCCCGAGGTGAATGGGTTTGGGATGATTTGGGTGTCTTAAAGTTTGAAAAGTTTTTAGGAGGTTCAGTTAAGGCTCAAATGTGGGCATGGTGGAACAATATGGGCTAATTATGCCAAGTTGGCTTAGAATTATATAGGCAGCAAAGATATCCTAAGGTGGCAATAGTGATAAGTTGTTAACTAGAAATTGCCCAGAGATTTGTCTTGCTACCAAAAGTCCCTTTATAGGCATTAGAGTATCTAACCAATGTAAAAGTTCCACATGCCTATGGTGTCCAACTGAAATAGCCTATATCCTTTTGATGGACACAGATTGATCCCCTTGGCTGAGCCACGTGTCACTTTCTTACTGGTTGCATATATGGCGCATGGATCGATCCCTGTTATGGCATTAGTTGGTAATTTTGTCTACACCAGGAATAGAAATTTTCATTCCACTTAATTTTCTTTCCATTTTAGCATAAGAATCATTGCCGGGTGTACATAGATGATCTTTTACTATCAAAACTAGTGTATAGTTCCTTCCAGAGTGTGGGGCTGCCCAGAAGGCCGCGGCTTCATCTTTTGCAGCAATAGTGTAGTTATTCTGTAAATATCGGCTTGGTTGTCAGAATTCTCACTCGCATCTAATTGCTTTCATTTTGAGAACAAAAAATTGCATGAGCTTGACAATGCAATTTTTTTTTTTATGCATTGCAGTGATGCATACAAAGAATTTGAGAAGGAAATCCAAGTTAATTTGCAGGTAGTGGATGATCGCCTGGAAGAAGAGGAGGTTAGTTATCATCCTCACACCAAAACAGTTTTAACCGGAAAACAATTTTCCCTTTAAAAAAATGATTGATTTAATTGTATTAGAGGCTAAAATGCACTCATGCATCTTTTGCAGATTGATGCTGCCGAGGAGATGGAGGGATTTCGTTCACTGGAGCAAAAGTTTGATATTTGCTTTAACTTTTGGATTACGTTCTCTGTATAGTGAAGATTTTAGAAGTTATCTTTTCTTTTTTCTTCTGAATTATCATAGGGCGTACAAGGAGAGAGTGGATGAGATTAAGAAAAAACTTGTGGAGGCGAAGACCGAACGCCTTGCAAAAGCTAAGCAACGCCCAGCATTCATGGGGAAGGAGTCGAGCGACGAGTCGTCTAGTGACGAGGATGATGACGACGAAGATGACAATTTTGCAGTGAATTGGAGAGCACAACATTTATAAACTACCATCTAGTTGGAATTGTGAAACTTTGGTCGTATAGAACCCAAAAGCATTGTGCTGAATGCTTGATTCTTCTCTGTTCAACCTTGCGGTAACCGAAGTAAAAAGTCCTCGTCGCTTTTTGAACTCTTGCTATGCCTGGTACTTTTTATTTGGTTTGATTTCTAGCCTCTGTATTTTATTCAAAACTTACAACTGCTAGAAAAATTACAGCCAAATGTATGAGGTTAGTGTAATAGGTCACATAATTCATCGCAAATAAAAGTAAGCTCAAGTTGCAATTCCACAATCCGAGTAAAATAAACGATAGGTTTTTTAGTATTGTCCATTTTGTACTCGTATATAATTTGAAGATTCAAATCTATGATTTCCAGATCAAAGATGCAAGGAGGATGCATATGAAACAGATAGAACAATACAGCCCTGTCTAAGATTGTGACAGAAAAAATACAAGTAGCTAAAGGAATACTTCAGACAGATACAAGTCTATAACTATTATTAAACTCTGAGAAAAGAGTATATTGTATCTTAAGTATATTAAACACAAGACAGGCCGTCGTGTGAGTGCTTTCTAATTTATTGGGATGATTGATAAAAAACTTTCATGAGGTATAAGCTACCTGATGCCTACTGAAAAAAAATCACAGGTTTTGCTCGTCTTCTGTGACATCAATCAAACATTATTCTTGGATATGAACCACCAGGGAGTCTAAAATATGACTCAAGAAACACATTTACAACCAAAATTCTGACTTTTGCCTTTTGGCATTATCATTTCATCCTGTTTGGGAAGCAGACGAAACTAAGCTCCCAGGAGCATCCATGGAATTCATGGTGATGCGCTTAGTC
>JBAMIE010201900.1:0-10996 GCA_037177295.1 Kaempferia parviflora
ATTCATTTTTTTATATTTTATTAAATTTTATTTTTAAAGAATTAGTGTTTTTTTTTAAAGTCGAATCCTAAATTAAGACGACCTAAATTTATATACTATGAAGTACCAACTAGGCTATCACACCTACATTTATATAATTATATTATTGTGAGAGGTTTAATATAGTGTGAGGACAGTACATGTTATTGGATAAAAATTGAAAGGAAAAAAAAAAAATCATCCCTATTACAAGTCATTTAGTAGGTTTTGGAAGAAAAATATTCTATTTTAAAGTAGAATGTTCTATTTTTGACAAGTCTCAAGGAGAAGAAGGCTAGTTGAGGTGGATATTGTTAATTTAGAGTCTTTTATTTTAGAGTCTTTTATTTTATTATAGAATGTGGCTGTTAACAGCTAGCTATGCACTTTGAGCTCTTTAAAGACGAAAGAGAGGAGAGACTAAAGGAGGGAAAACATCGAAACCAAGATTGAAACTTTGAACCTAATAGCTAGATACTGAAAGATAACCAGGAGAATGGAAAGGCCTAGCTGACATTTTCTTATTAATTATTTAAAGAAGGTCAGAAGCTAAAGAATGAGTGGAACAATGTTAGCTTGGCATGTGCAAAAAACGAATGCACAATTGGATTCACTTTAATCAACATTACGATAGAATAATAATAATTAAACCTTATCCTACTAGGTGGGATCCACAAAATTACAATACATAATATATATATAAAGTATTATTTTATCAAAATATTTTTGGTCTAAATTATTTAAACTTTTTCCAATCACTTTAAGTTGGTAAAAATCACTTTTAGTTATTACAATTGCATTAACAACCATATTATAGTAACAATCCTATAATGTAGCTGTTACACATTATAGCAGCTAGTAGTAGTTATTACAATAACACTAAAATTAAGTAAGAGTATTTTTTGGGATAAAACATATGATGAGGTGTTTATTTGGTCATTTTTATTAAAAACAAAAGGCTCATTTGACAATTCATTAAATGCGGAAGGCCTTTTATTTTTATCTATTTTACTTCTATCCAAACAAAGTTGCACTGACAAAAGTTGAATCAATTCAATCACAAAAATCAAGAGCATCAATTGCAACTAAATTATATATTTTGCCAATTGCGTTTGTGCTTATATCAATATTGCACACCAATTACATTGCGCGCAATTCGACTTCATTGAGTTATAGTATTAAACAAGTAATCTTTAAAATGAAGTGGATGTTGAGCTTAGTATTTAAACACATGTTAAGGAATAAAAAGAGATTAACACTAAAAAAAAAAAAGCAATCACTTTTCTTTAAAAAAGAGATAGAGAGAGAGAGAGAGAGAGAGACAAGTTTAGGCTTATTGACACATCATGTAGGTCAGTTAGGTTTGGCATGGAGGCCTATAAAGGCCAATGAAAGTGGTTTTGAGATGCTCAAAAGCATGATGGATATCTTTCTATATTGCTATCAAAGAATAAGGTAGGTTTATTAAAATTCCTTGTCAATTAAAAAAAATATGAACGTCATAGGCTAAACTTTATATCACCAAGGGTGATGAAGTGGCTAATTCCTTGATTCTTTTGCTCCACAAAGTTTGTATTTATGTATTTTAGCCCCTATAAGTTATGCTTGGATGGTTAAGGGAATGACAGCTTTTGAGGTGGGCCTATTTTTTATTGGGAAGTGGAATGTGACTTGTTGATCTATAAAGCTATTAGATTAAAAAAAAATTGGAAGTTTTGTTCTAACGAGAATACTAGGAAAATGCATGTTTATTGATGAAGGGAAAAGGGTATATTTTGACAACATGAAAATATTTTAGAAGGCCGTTTGATATTAATGAAATATTGGGTAGAATTTTAAAAAATATATATATCATTAAATGCTAGGGAGCATATTGAAAATTGCTCTGGATTTTGCTTGCTGGCTCTTCCTTTGTGCAGAACAAATTAAATTCCAGCTAAAGAATCTGTTCTCCCTCCAAGATCGTTCCTTTTCCACTTCTCGATCCTAATCAGGGTGGAAAAGGGCTCACGATATCTCCAAAATCCCATCTTGTTGCTGTTATTAGATCGTGTTTGTCTTTTATATTCGTCCATTCGATCGTCCCGGAGCCGAGCTCGTCGTAGAAACTGCCTCGTGGGCGATGGTGAAGGGAACAGTCGCGACGGCGGTGACTTGTGCGGCGGCGGCGTGCGCGGTGACGGCCCTCGTCGTGGGGCAGCGGGCGCAGAGCTCCGTCCGCTGGGCCCACGTCGACGCCGTGGTGAGAGAGCTCGAGGAGAGCTGCGCCACGCCCCTCAGGAAACTGAGGCAGGTGGCGGACGCGATGGCGGTGGAGATGCACGCCGGACTCGCCTCCGAGGGCGGCACCAAGCTGAAGATGCTGATCAGCTACGTCGACAACCTTCCCACCGGGTAAGCACCGTTCCCAAATCCTCAAAATTTGCCCATTTTTGCCATTTGTAACCTTGATTAAGATCTTTTCTTCTGTTGTTTTCCTTTCTCTGAAGAATTACTCCAGGAATCTTACTCTTGCAGGGATGAGACAGGACTGTTCTACGCATTGGATCTTGGCGGAACCAACTTCCGGGTCCTGCGAGTGCAACTCGGAGGGAAGGAAGGCCGAGTTGTTAAGCAAGAATTCGAAGAGGTTTCAATTCCTCCACAACTCATGACTGGAGGCTCAGATGTAACTGAAATGCTTAAAAAATTGTATTCTTTTTTAATTTTTGTTTGCCTCTGTAGAACATCTAAATTCCTCTTCTCCATGTTTCCTTTCAGGAACTGTTTGATTTTATCGCATCAGCTTTAGTCCGGTTTGTTGCTTCTGAAGGAGAAGACTATCACCTTCCTGTTGGTAGACAGAGGGAGCTTGGCTTTACCTTTTCCTTTCCAGTGAGGCAAAACTCCATAGGATCAGGCACTCTTGTTAAATGGACAAAAGGTTTCAATATCGATGCCACGGTAATCTAAACCTTCATCTTCTACCTCTCCAAAGCAATCATCATATCGATGAAGTTAAGTCTATGACCTTGTCGATGTTGCAGGTAGGGGAAGATGTGGTGGCTGAATTGTCCAGGGCCATGGAGAGACAAGGCCTTAGCATGCGAGTGTCGGCCTTGGTGAGTTCTTTGCCTCTTTGTTATCAATTCAGGCCTTGTGTGATAAACTCGACTAGTAGTTCTTAATTTCGTTGTAGGTTAACGATACGATCGGAACGTTGGCCGGGGGAAGATACCACGATGAAGATGTAGTGGCCGCAGTGATATTGGGCACCGGCACGAATGCAGCTTACGTAGAGCGAGCCGAGGCGATTCCTAAATGGCATGGACTCTTGCCCAAATCAGGAGACATGGTGAGAGACATGAAAGACATCTCTTGGATGATTTCGAGCACACACTTGAATTGTTTGTTCAACCTTAATTTCTTCTTCGTGATCATCTAGGTTATCAATATGGAGTGGGGAAATTTTAGCTCATCTCATCTGCCTATAACAGAATATGATCGAGCATTGGACAATGAGAGCTTGAACCCTGGTGAACAGGTGAGAGACTCTGCACCTACATGGCTTGATTTATTTCGATAGTAAAATTCGAGCTTCATGAACTCTGGTAATGGCAGATTTATGAGAAGTTGATCTCCGGAATGTACTTGGGAGAGATACTACGAAGAATTCTCCTGAGATTGGCTAACGAAGCTGACCTTTTTGGAGAAACTGTGCCTGAAAAACTACAAGTTCCATTCGTACTGAGGTGTGTGTATATATATGTGTGTGTGTGTGACTTTGTTTATGCAGATTTCTACAAATTTTGAATGAGATATTTGCAGGACTCCAGTAATGTCTGCCATGCATCATGATAGATCATCCGATCTTACTGTTGTTGGGACAAAACTGGAAGATGAATTGGGGGTACGATCATCACTGTTACTTAGATTTCGATATCCGCTTGATCCCAAAATTCTGTGTTTGCCTTTGAGTTTCAGATATCGAACACCTGTCTCCGAGTCAGGAAAGTGGTGGTTCAGATATGTGAGGTTGTTGCGAGACGCAGCGGGCGCTTAGCTGCCGCCGGTATCGTCGGCATAGTGAAGAAGGTTGGCCGTGATGATGCAGGGGAGGAAGGGAGTCGCGTTCCGAGGACAGTTATCGCGATGGACGGTGGACTTTATGAGCATTACGCAATGCTCAGTGAGTCGGTGCAGTGCACGGTGAGGGAGATGCTGGGAGAAGAGTCTTCGGCTTCCGTCGTCATCAAGATGGCGAACGATGGCTCCGGCGTCGGAGCAGCGCTCCTTGCTGCCTCGCACTCACAGTACCCGGAGCTTGAGCAGTCCCAGTGAGGCCTCTGTGCCACTGGACCTGTTTCATGGGAATTCGGTTCTTGGTTTAAGATTGCTGTAAGCTATAATAATGGAGGTGGCCATGCTTGACCTTCCCAACTCACGCAAGGAAGAAGAGAGGATGCTATTTATCATGCAACATGATTGCGCATGAGTTTCGATTTTCTTTTTAAGACAAGTCCGGGCAAGCTTTGCCCGCCTAATCCTAAAGTTAGATCATCTCTCTGATTCACCTATTGAATAAACTAAGACTGAACCCTAAATTTATTTCGCAAGTTAAGATGAGTATTACAAATAAATTAAAGAAATACAATAGATGGCATTTGTTGAAACTTTTTTTTTTTTTATCATACAACACAAATACTAATTTTTTACATTCTCTTTGTTAATACAATGTGACAAAAAAAATGCTACCGCATACACACAATTATAAATTCTCTTTGTTTGCCTACAACAAATACAAACTTATAAGTTCTTTTTGTTAGTTCACAACTCTGTAATCAGATGAGCTCATCACAATGTCAGTAAACAACAAATGCAAACTCATGCATTCTCTTGGTATTGTCGCTGTTGGTTCACAACAAATTATCCTTGTTAATTCACAACAAAGCAAACTTCTAAATTTCTCTGTAGTTGATGACTATATTAAACTAGGTAATAATGATTTTGCTTTCTAACAAGTTAAACTCAAAAGCAAATGTGGAATGGTGATGGTCCTTTTTCGCAGGTAGAGAATGAACATTAATCCAAAGATAACAAAGAGAATAAAAAGAATCAGTTTCTGGATAAGTGGACATATGCACATCAATGGATGGTTTCTTGGAACACATTCTAGCTGTTTCTTCTAACTCAAAAGTCAGATAAATTGGTACGAGTTAGGGGTTTTCTGATTTTGTATCAAAAACAAGATTCCATCATCTACGAGTCATTTGCAAACACAATCTCCATCTGCAATGCAGTACATATATAACAGCACATAACACAGCAGTGTGGGCTAACATATGATGCCACTTTTTCACAAACAGTAGATCTTTTTAACTTATCAAAGCATAGATTACAAACCTAGAGAAAACCATATTAGGAACCGAAAACAATGGGGGTACAATGTCGTTGTAACTAGACAGAAAGAATACAACTAAATGTGGTATAGACATCCTACCCTTAGGAACATCACAGTTAACCAAAAGAACCATATAAATGTAACAAACTTATACCTGGTCAATCATCTAATTGCTGCATCATCACCGTAGGTCTCGAATGGATCATGGAAGTAAATCATACGGTGCAGGTTAGGGACATAAGGGGTGCCCTTGAAATGTCAAAACCAGCACATATCTTCTGCATAATAGTAGCAACAATGCAGAAATCAGATTTATCTGAATGAAGAATATAGTTGGGGCATCTTCGTTAAAAATCTAAATGGCTAGCAACAGTTACCTTCCAAAAACACAGTGACAGGTTACAGCTTTTTAGGAAGGTTGTAAGTTTTCTTTAAGAACCTTGTGGCAGCTTCGTCGTTTCTGTGGCATAACACCCGTAAAACAGTATTGGCCTCTGTAGGGCTCCAGTTCCCTGTGGTTGGAGGCAGTGGATACTTTGATTTGAGTGAAGCGCCATTTGTCTCAGTGATCAAACGTTTGAATCGCTCAATGAGACTCTCAGTATCAGCATGGAACAGAGGCAGCACATTTTTCACTTGTGATGAAGCTTTTTCAACCAGTTCTTGAGGTAACCCATCGCCACCAGCCAGATACATCTCCTTCAGAGATCCAAAATCTTCCTCAATTATCTGTGCATCTTGACGAGAGAACACACGCATTGGCCCACCGGCAAGGAGAACCAGCAGAAACCCATCACAAGAGGATTTCATTAGTGCAGTTATGACACGGTTTCTTACCCTGTTGTGAACAGTACTGGATATAGTCTCCAGCACAGGATCAAGTGACTTTATAAAAGGGTCAATTCTTGAAGAAGCAATCTCACCCATGTACAAGGCATCCCAGAGAACATGACTCAAGTCCTGGAAGATGACTTTGTAAGCTGTCGTCTCACATAATTGGAGAATTCCTTCCTGACAGGAGGCTAGAGTAAGCTGGAAACTGATATTTAACCCATTTGTTATATCTGCTTGTGCTGATTCGACATTCCGTAAACAAGTTATTATTTTCTTCTCTAGATTCTCTAACTCTGTCCGTATGTACTGAAGTGAATTCATGCGAACACATAGTTGTGATAGACCAAAAGAATTACTATCTCTTGATCCAACCTGTGATCTCCTTTTTGGCAAATTCTGTGGCTTCTCTTTTTTCTTCCACAGTTTCGAACCAACTTCGCATCTGGTCAGGGCTGGCAATGCAGGCATAAAACTTCCTCGTGTACCTAAACATAGGGAGAAACCTATTGCTTACCAACTAATACTACTTCCAGCCGATTCAACTAATTTGCAGTTTACATGGCACTTACCACATCCAGACTTCACCTTTATCGCATAGTGTTGCAGACTTTTATCAACTTCTACCAACAAATCAGGAAGCAAGTCTCGATGCATTGGTATAGGCAGTTGAAAAAAGGCATCGAGTGTCTCATTAATTAGCCGTAGAACTTCAGTTGCAGAAGGAGCACAGTTCTCCCTATTTGCTCCTGGGTTCCAGTTCTGCAGCGATGTTTCAAAATACAATATTGATCATCCAATATGAGAAATGAAGTTGTTAATATATATATATATAACTTTAACTTTAACTGGATGAATTTTCATTATGTCTAGCTTAAATTGAACAACTGTTTATGATAAAATATGATTAACTGGACAACAGTTTATTTATAACCAGAAAAGCAAATCCGTAGATGTCATCAGTCTTTCACATAAGAATATAGACATCTTGGATCAATTATTCAATGAGAAGGAAATGAAGAAGAGTTCTAGAGATTTTGTGATCGTCATGAATAAACATTTTATACGGTTATGGTGAGACATGTCACACTTTATCAATCAGAGTACACTTCTATAAATAAAAATAGCAGTGGGTAATTAGAAAGTGTCACATATAAAAGGGAAAAGAAATGCAACAAAGAAGATATGCTAATATGGTAATGTCAGGTGACAATAAAAATAAATGTAAATAAAATACCTATACTACCAAGAATAATTAAGTTGAATCAATTGAACTTAAAGGTGCAAGGAATAGAGAAGATCAAAGAAAATTCCACTGCTGTAATTAAAGTGGTTTAAGGGATCTGAATATTTCTATTGATTTATTATTGCATGAGATCAATGGAGGAACAAGATCCTTGTAGCTGATTCCAAATACATGAGACTAATTGAAAAGTCTTTTACCCAATTTCATATCTACAACTAGATAGGAGGTGATAATGAACAAAATATAGTAATTTCACCAAATCACTCGATAAGACATTTTTTTCTATGCCACGTAACAAGTTAGACGACTGATATCTGTGCTCTAGCTTGAAGAGTACTCTTAGAATAAATAGATTTCATGTCATATTCATTGGGTTGCTATGTAAGAGGTTTACACATATAGTGTAGCTACTCACATATCCAACTTATTCAACTGTTCTTCCCCTCCAAATTCTCCCATGAACAAGATGCTCCACAGAATGGTACGAAGTTGGAGAAACATTGGACACTGGAACAACCAATGTGTGCATTCATTCGTATCATAAGTGGTGTTGGTCTAACCAAGAATAGAAACCAATACTAAACCAAGATTTACAACCTTGAGGAATATTTTGCACACATATTAAACAAAAGACAAACCTCTTGCTGAAAGTTTCGTTCAGTCCATTCCTTTAGCCTGTCTACTCTTGTATTGATCCACACCTTAACAAGATTAGCAATCGCAGATTCAGCCTCATAAGGTGGCATCTCCCGGATTAGTGACTTGCCTCCATCCTCACTGTCAACAGAATCTTCAACTGCAATATGCACAAGATTCTTCTCTAGCTTATCTGCAGCTCTAAGTACTTGAACGGCATCAGCCGTAAGTTCCGTAACACCAGATATGAACTGCTTTAGTTCATTTCCATAACAAGAATGTAGTGTAGCAACAGCAACACCTGCAGCAAGTGGATGCCATTTCTTCAATATTGGACTGAACAATTCTTTTTCTTTGTTTGCCAGTTCACCAATGTCCTTTGCGAGGATGGACAAAACAGGAGTAGGATTGTTCTGGTTCTTTGAAGATCGCCTGCTGGAGTCTGCTTGTTCCATTTTCTGCACAAAATAAAAGGAATGATAATTAATAGGACAATGTGATTACACGAACACAAACCAACCATTTATTAACTATTCCATCGAGAGAAAACAGGACAATGTATTATTGACTGTTCTTTTGCATGGGAACTATGGAATTTGGATTAATGAGTAGGGAAATACTGTCATTTCCTATATGGAGCATGGCCTGTCAAAGAAGAACATGGTTTAAATGATTGATTCATACTCTTGTCTACCCAGTGTATTAAACTAGTGATGAAGGCATGTGCAAAAGATAAGTAAGCATGCCCAAAGAACTAAATACAAACTTGAGAAGATCTTACTTGGGCAAAAGCAGTACGAAGTGATGATCTGATATAAGTATCAACTCTATTACGCGCTACATCAGTCTCTTCCCTCCTCTTACGCCGATATTCATTGGAAATATCTTCAACCAACACCTTCGCAGCGGATAATCCTAATGATAGGATACCTTGCATAAATTCAATGTTACTAGCATTAAAAGTATCATGGTAAGCAAGAAGTCTTTTCTCCGTCCACCCCAATATGGAGCTCAAAGTTGAACTCAGAATCTTTGAATAATCTGGATCTTTTGTTGTTTTTGCATCTTTTGCAACATCAGCCATATGATTATCAGCTTCAAGCAGCAGATCAATTTCTACTTGATCAGTTGTAACAAACCGGTGAAACAATACCCAAGTAAAGCAGAGATTGTGAAGCATCTGGTTTATACCAAGGATGACCCAAGTCTTCTTTATCAACTCTAAAACCTCCTCAATTTCCTCGATGATTGAACCATCCTCACTGACATCAAAACAAGATTCCAGTAACATTTGGTAAAGGTAAAGATTGAGAGGAACACCATCAGCCCAGTGACAACAATCTGAGGCAGATCTGTCAGGGGATCTACAGGCAAGGGACATAACAGCGCTACGTAACACTTGCATTGACTCTGAATTTTTTCCAGTTTCAAGCAACTTGTCATGTGCTCCACGTATGATTTGTCTAAGCCGTTGTGCTGAAGCATCTGACTTCTCTATTGGAACAAGAGGATGCACTAGTAAACCAGCCTCAAGAACCTTTAAGTTTCTATGCTGCCAGGCCTCATATTCATGCTGGTCCGGAAAATCAGAAACCTTGAATTGCTGCAATAATTCTAGAGGGAGAACCATTGACTCCATGCGCTTCCCAAGCTATTACGATGAACTTAAGTTAGAAGATACCAAGTAAACAGAATATTTACAAATTATTGAATGATATGGCATCTGCATAAAGTCAGTAGACTCAGTACTGATAAACAAACCATGTCGGCATGATGTCAGAAAATAAGGAAGCATAGAAATTAAGCAATATTATCCGTGATATAGAAGTTTGGCCATTGGGTTCCAACCTATATCAAAAAGTTCAACTCCAAGGAAAGATACAACCTCAATAAACTAGTTAGTTCCTTTTACTAGGTGAAACTGTCAGTGCCAGTCAAAAGCCTAGATGAAAATTTGAGGCATTGTATTGTCATTTGGCATCTAAATATGTAAAAATCTTGTCAATATAGATTTGAACTAAAATCTGTACATTGTTCCTTTTTTCCAGGTTATAGTGAAACAAAATCATATCTTGTCTATCAATAGGCAATTATGTAGTTAAAAAGCAGGCAATCCTTTACAGACCACTAAGGACTACCAGTCTGTTCACTGTTGAAATTCTTTGTTTGAGGACTAATGTACAAGTGATGTAAACTACAAAATCAGAAACATCGGCAATTTCCACCACCATATGGAGTTAGCTACGTGGATCTTGCTCCGCCATTGAATTCCATGAAAGGTAAGCAAATGATCATAAAAAGCAAACATTCCAAGCAGCGACAATACTCTACTGGTGATATGCGTACAAAACTATCATCTCATCTTATTCTTGTATGGATACTAACTCAATAAACACTTTTTTTCCAGAGTCAGAAAGTAAGAGTGAAAACTGAAGCAGCAGTAGCATAAAAGATTATAGTGAACACATTTAATAACATAAGCACATCTCCAACGCCACACACATATCAATCAAGAGAATAAAGTAAACCAATCATGGAGTCAGGATTCAAATGTAAAATTTTGGAAAAGGTAATTTGGACTGAACGCAAGATGTTCAGATAAACTGGATCAGAAGGAAACCAAAGAAGAATGAGAAAATTTAACATGCAAGAGGGGTACCCCTGGATCTATGATCTAGTTTCAAT
The DNA here is from genome assembly GCA_037177295.1 of Kaempferia parviflora. Taxonomy (NCBI): domain Eukaryota; kingdom Viridiplantae; phylum Streptophyta; class Magnoliopsida; order Zingiberales; family Zingiberaceae; genus Kaempferia; species Kaempferia parviflora. Next base: position 10,797 of record JBAMIE010201900.1, read on the forward strand.
AAATCGCAACTAGATTCACAGATTAAGATCTCCAGCTGATATTTTCGTTAAATTATATAAAAGCTCATGGAAACTCACCATTTGTTCTTTCACTGAAACAAGCCAGATCAGTTGATAAAAATCAAAAAGTACAATGACGATGAGGAAGTGGTTGGTAACAACTGGACGGAATAATGAAAGCCAAATGGTGTGATCTCGGA
>JBAMIE010201907.1:0-10996 GCA_037177295.1 Kaempferia parviflora
TAATTTTGTTCAGGAATAGTAGATCATTAATCCTAGAGTCTAAACATGATAAATTTTAAGACTGAAACTTACTAACTTTGAAAAATAATATTTTTAAAAGTAATTCATCTAATTTCTTTAAATAAATGTCTAACCTTTAGTTACTAGATAGCTACTAGAAGATAGCAATTTTCTCTTGATTTCTCAAGTTAAGTAAAGTTATCCAGCTAATTATTTACTATGAAGGATTACTTAACTTGATCAATTTTGAATTGGTATTTTTAGCCTAGACTTATGGTGATGTACTGATATAAACATTTGAAATCTAGGCTTGATCTTGAGTATCTCACTCACACCATTTAAGTGTTTTCAATATACAAAAAAAAGGTAATCCTAATGTGCTTGTGAGATGTTAGCCCCCTAAAACTATAGGATCATGCTCTCTAGGATGAAACCTAGGTTAAGTCCATTTAAAGTTGAAAATATAAGTTTGAAAGCATATATTTTTAACAGAATAGGTTTTGGAAGACATAAGTATTTTGAATACATAGATTTTGAAAACTATAGTTTGAAACATATGTAAGTTTTGAAAAACATTAGCTTGAAAAACATGTAGCTTTAAAAACATAAGTTTGAAAAAAAATGTATTTTGAAAACATCCTATCTACTGAGCACATTCCTAGTTGTCTTCTGAGTGTGCTAAAATCAGTTTTAGGTAAGGCTTTAGTGAAGATGTATACTAGATTTAATTTGGACTCAACATAGTCAAGTATAATGTCACCTATATGATCTCTTACAAAGTGATGTTTCGCTTCTGTATGTTTGGTCCTTGAGTGTTGAATTGGATTTTTGGTTAGATTAATTGAACTTATATTATCAATTAAAGATTTGATATTTTTATAGTCTAATTAGTAATCTTTTAGTGTGTGCATCATTCATAATAATTGAGCTACATATTCCCTCATTGCTATGTACTCTCCTTTAATATTGGATAAGATAACACAGTGTTGTTTTCTACTGCATTAGCTAACTAGACATTAACTTAGAAGTTGGCAACTGTCACTTGTACTTTTTTTGTGTATCTTGCACCCAACATAGTCTAAGCTAGAGTATCCTATTAAGTTAAAAGTATTTATCCTAGGTACCAAAGTCCTACATTTAGTGTGCCTTTAATATACCTAAGTATCCATTTTACAATTATTAAGTGTGATTCTTTTGCACATGTTTGGTATCTGGCACACATACCAACTATAAATAAAATATCAAGTAGACTTGCAGTTAAATATAACAAGCTACCTATAGTACTCCTATAGTATTTTAGATTAACTAGTTTTCCATCTAGATCACTGCCAATTTTGACATTTGTTGCCATTGGTGTATTAATCTCTTTAGAATTTTCCATTCCAAATTTTTTAATTAATTCTTTAACATATTTGTTTTGAAAGATATAAATCCCTTCTTTAGTTTGTTTTATTTGTAAACCTAAAAAGAATGTTAGTTCACCTACTAGACTCATCTCAAATTCACGTTTCATTAATGTAATAAATTCTTTTAATAATTTTATGTTGGTTGGCCCAAAGATTATTTCATTTACATAAATTTGGGCTATAATGATATCTTTTTCTAGGGTTTTAACAAATAGAGTTGAGTAAAATTATCCTTGGTTGAACCCTTTAAATATTAAGTATGTTGACAATCTTTCACACATAGGTACTTGTTTTAGTCCATATAAGGCTTTCTTTAGTTTAAGAACGTGGTTTAGGTGATCAAGATCCTTAAATTTGGGTGGTTGACTTACATAGAACTCTTCCTTAATAAACCCATTAAGAAATGCAAACTTGACATCCATTTGATATAGCTTGAATACTTTATGTGTCGCATAGGCTAGCAACATCATGATGGATTCAAATCTAGCTACAGGTGCATAAGTTTCATCATAGTCTAATCCTTCTACTTGGCTAAACCCTTTAGTTACCAGTAAGGCTTTATATCTAACAATTTTGTCTTTATCATTTAGTTTATTTCTAAAGACTAATTCAGTGTCAATGATGGACTTATCTTTTGGCATAGGTACTAACTCTCAAACTTGGTTTCTTTTAAACTGGGCTAGTTCTTCTTGCATTATAATTATCCAATCTGGGTCAAGTAGGGCTTCTTCTATGGTTTTGGGTTCAATATTAGAAATTAAGGCTATTTGACTTAGGTTTCTATATGAAGATCTAGTTCAAATTCCTAGATTTCGGTCACCCAAAATTTGGTCAGCCAGGTGGTTAGATCTTAATCTAGTTGATCTTATTTCAGGATTAACATTTGGCTCATCTGGTTCATCTATGTTTGATTCAAGTCTAAATTTGTCATCTTCTAGGTTTCTAACATTTTGTTCATTGTTAATATTGTTAGATTGATTACTTTCTTCATCAAGGATAACATTAGTTATTTCTTCAACTTTTTGGGTGCTTTTTTATTATAAAGTCTATAGGCTCTCCTAGATGTGGAATAACCTAGGAAAATTCCACTTGTTGACTTAGATGTCAATTTTCCTAAATAGTCTTTAGTATTTAATATATGAACTTTATATCCAAATACTTTTAGGTAATTTAAATTGAGTAGTTTATTATAATATATTTTATAAGGGGTTTTATTATAAAATTTGTTAATTAAAACACTATTTTGAATATAGCATGTTGTGTTTATATCTTCAACCCAAAATTGGTTAGGTAGGTTATATTCATTTAGCATTGATCTAGTTGCTTCTTGTAATGTTATATTTTTCTTTCATCTATTTCATTTTATTGAGGGGAGTTCTAGGGCATGAAAATTTATGGTGGTACCCATTTATTTGAAAAAATTTAGTAAATCTATGATTTTCAAATTCTTCCCCATGATCACTTCTTATCCTCTTATATCTATTTTATTTTCTATTAATTTGCAAAAATATTAAAATTTTTAAATATTTCATCTTTAGTTTTTAAAAATTTTACCCAGGATAATCTTAAGTGGTCATCAATTATTACTAGGCATTACTAATTTTTGCTTAGTCACTTAGCCCGTGTGAATCAAATAGGTCTAAGTATAGTAGTTCAAGTATTGAGTTGGTTTCATTTATATTAGTTTGTTTGTGGGTTGATTTGGTTTGTTTCCCCTGTTGGAAGCATTACATATTGTATTTTCTAAGTGTTTTAATTTTCGTAGACCTTTAACTAGATCATTTATATTCATTTTTGAAATAAGTCTAAAGTGAGTGTGACCCCGTCTTATGTGCCACAACTTGGTTTCCTCTTGTTGTGTCATTAAACACTTAAGTGAGGAGCTTAGGAGGTCAATTGTATAGATATTATTTTTTCTAATTCCTTAAGTGTTATTTCAGAGTTTTCAATATTCTTAATTAAGCATTCAAAGTTTGCAAATGTTATTAGATAACCAAAAACATACAATTGACTTATTTTAAATAAATTAGATTCAAATTTATCAACTAATAAAATTTTTTGAATACGAAAATTGGAATATAGTTCGATATTATCTGTTCCGATAATAATCAGATTAAATGTTAAAAACTGAAAATGAACGAATTCGATTGGTGGTTGCATCAATATAGAGTGACTCTGCTCTGATACCAATTGAAGGATCAAAGATGAGCGTTGATGAGCATAGATTATACATGTCTTTAGGCATTGTTAGATGCACATCTACTTATATTTCATGAGTGTAATCAATGTTTATTGTATCATATTCCGTTATTATGCCATGCTTCCATTCTATTTGTTTGGAGATATGCTCTTTGCTTGTTTTTATTGACAAGACGCATTTTAGCGCAAGAGGGAGTAAAAACCAAGTGAAATAGGCATCGGAGCAAAGCTGTAACCCAAGTCGTGCCCCATGGCATGGTTGTGTGCCAACCTGATCAAATTCCAGCAGATCCCACCCCACAGGTCGGTCGTGTTAGGTCTAAAAGAATTAAGATATCTCCACAATTGCATAATATTGTCCACTTTGGACTAGACCCTCATGGTTTTACTTTTAGCTCTACCCAAAAGGTCTCATACCAATGAAAATATCTTTCTCTTAAAAATCCATGATTTTTCCTATCTGTTTTTTAATGTAAGACTATGTTTGAAACCATCCAACCCCAACAGGTCATGCCCCAATGCACGGTGATGTGTCATTCTCCAAATTTTCCCACAGCCCGACTGTGCCTAGAGGCATGGTCATTCCTCTCCTTCTAGCCAAACACACAGTTCAGTCGTGCCCCTATTTCTGGGAAGTAACATGGTCTAGCTGTGCCAATTAACACCGTTGTGCCTCTTATTCAGAACACAACTTGGTCCTGGCCATGCCTTGAGGTACGTCCATGCCACTTTTGACCGTAGCATTCATGCCATGGTTATGCATTTTGACATGGTCGTGTGACACAGAAAATAAGGGGGTCGTGCCCCTTTGGTACGCTCACACAATGTGTCACAAATTAGCTACAAATTAATAAAAATATAGAAAATCCACAACTAAACACAAAGAGTGATATAGACTAGAGGCCCAAGTCAGATCTCTCGAGGAACTAATAATAGGATGTTTGATCTAGATTTTGAATTCTTTTTGGGTTTTCTCTATGATAAAATGGGGGTTTTTTTGGATTTGCTTACTTCTAAATTAACAAGAAAAAGAATTCAAGCTTGCGGAAAGTTAAAATGCAATTAACCTACCCCTAAACTACACCATTCAGAAATATAACCAAACTTCCTAACCTTAATTGCAGAAAACCAAACTTCCTACCCTTAAGCTCGGAAATCATGCAAGATCAAATGTAGCAATCAATCCATGCTATTCAAACTGAAAATTCAGAGTAATAATGAAAGGAAATGCTAATCCTAATTGCAACAATAAAGATCAAAGTGCAGAATTGAAACTACAGTGCTAATTCAAAGAAATGCTCTCCACTATACAAATCACAACTCAATCCTCTTCTCCTTACCGTCACACAAGGAATTTTCCAAGAACACTTGTCAACAATATCACAAAGAAGATCTCAAAGCTCGACACAGCTTCAGCCTAGTCAACACAATGAAGAGCACTTCAATGATGCCGATCCAGCCAACTCTGCTCACGCTAACTAGAAGAATGTTGATCGTGCTCCTTTGAATCTGATGAATGAATGCAGATCACTTCCTAAGTGACCACGAACACCAAAGGAACACCTCTAATGCATCGCCTTAGAAAGATGGAGCTCTGGAATGAGAAACACCTCAGATCAAAACAGAAGTCATCGGAGCAGAGGATCATCGAAGAGAACCCTTGCCGGTCATCCTCCAGCTGGAAAATGAATGCCAATGAATGGGGAACTCGTTGTTAATGAAGAGAGCTTGAATCACATATTTGAAGAAGGGAGTGGGTGTGCGTCGCTAGCGAGGAAGAAGATGAGATCGCGAATGAACAGTGCGCAGCCACTATTCATCTGCGATTGAATTTATTTTTATACCCGGTTCAATTGAACCTGGTCCAATTCCAATTTCAGGTTGGTTCAGTGGCAATTAAGGATTGATAACATGATTAAACTTGGGCTAAGCTCCTTGAAGTTAATTAGAACCAAATTGAATGCAATTAGGGTTAAACTCTTCTCCAAATGATTAAATGAACCAAGTCTTCAATGTCCTACAAAGCCACATTAAAATAATGAATGAATATATCATGATACATAAGGAGAAATATCATGGAGCTCTAAATAATAATTAAATTGTAAACAATCTAAAATGCATAAGATATTCAAGGCAAGTAGCTTCACATTATCCAAAATAACCAAAATAATATGCCCAATAAAGACTTATCAAATCCCCCACATTTACTCTTGAATGTTCCGTGCAAGTAAGCAAGATGAAAGAAACAACTAGAGTAATACCCCTTGAGCATTCTCAACCATGTTTAGAAGATAATGAAGGCAAGTTACCTAGGATTATCAAGTTCCAACAACTTATGCATTCATAGACTCAATTCTTACCTTGGTCATTAACTTAATAATTTCAATCCATCATGAATAAACTAAAAATGATATCAATAACTAAATCCTCACAAGGAAATTTAAGTGTCTCTCAAACTAATCTCAAGCTCATTTGAGAATAGAGAGCACTCAAGCTACTCATGTCTCATGTTCTACCACATGCTTACTTATCTCTTCTACTCTTCACCACAATTATAGATTTAATACACAGTTATGAAGGAAATTATGAAGGATTTAAAAGTTTGACAAAAAAGCATCAGTTCCAAGACAAGATTAAGAACAAATGATGATTGTAGTAGTGGTGGAAGACATGAATACAATTAAATGGTATAGGGATGAATGCTTGGTCGTATCTCTTCTTTCCCTCTCACTGATTGCTCCTTCACTTTTAGTTTCTGCTACCTTCCTTCATTAATCTCCCAATTTAAGCTCAAACGTTGCAAGTAACATATTGATAACATATTCCATTTAGTGTCCAATCAATAACAATTGATGTCAATTAACTTCAATTACCAATGGCACTTCTAGAACTAAAATTAACTACAATTTTGCTTCTTCAATCTATTTTTCAAAACTATTTATTCCAAACTCCAGTAAATTCAGCTTTAGCAATTCAGTTTCAGCGACTAAATTTCTGGAGTTGATAGCTAAGTAATTCAGTTTGTGTTTTAGCAAAATACAGAAACTTAGTTTGTGCCAAGCTGTAATCAAACTCATCACTGCATTAAGGTTTCAAAAATTTTAACTTCAATGGACCAATTCAGTTCCTGTTTCCCAGATTTCCAGCAACTCCCAAAGTCAGTTTCAGTAATTTAGTTCTAGTTATCAGCTCCAATAACAATTCAGTTTTCAATTCTATTCAATCCAGCAAAATTTCTACTGCAATTCAGCAGTTTCAGTTCTTAGGAATAACATCTTGAAATTTCAATTCCAACAACTTCAGAGATAGCAACTTCTGAAATAAGCTTCAGCATTTCAGCAATAGCAGTTCAACTTTCAAATTTTAGCAATCAGTTTCAATTCCAAGTTTCCACAGCTTCTAGTATCAATTGCTTAGCTTAGCTTTAAGCAGTATCCTTTACTGATTTCCAGCTTCAACAGTCCTGTTTCACTGAACTTAGCATCAAGAATTTCATGCCAAAGTCCAACTTCAAATCAACAACTTCTAAAAATCAGTAATTCAGATTCAACATCTCAACAAGCTAATTTCTTATTTCAGGTTCAGTCCATGCCAAGAGTTTCATAAATGAGATTTACTTCTGGAATTTTACTGCTTCGGACCTCAGTTTCATAATTCCCACATGCACTTTTTTGAATATTCTCAATTATGATTTGTATCTCCAATGGTTCACAAACCACATTGCAATGATTTAAACAACCCAATTTCAGCATCTGATTTAAGCAGACTTCATCAATTCTGTTATAGTTTCAATGATCATTTCAACAACCCTTAGCCCAGTAAACAAATTGCAACCTTCTCCACTGAACTTGTAGTCTGGAGTTCATTAACTCCTAACTTAAGATACATGGAAAGATTAGTAAACCACATGTTTTTATTACTCTAAGGCTCACTCGAATTCTTCAATAGTTTGACAGCCATACTACGAATTTGATACATTCTTGATATATTGAAACATTCCTGCCATTACTAAATCTCCAGCTCTTAGTATCAACACTTAGCAGCTACTTCAAAATTCATTTTCCAGCACTTACATTTCAGTAACCTAATCTTCAAATCCCAGTTTATCTATTCAAAGCTTGCTGTTTTAAATTTCATCTCTAAAACTTCTTCCATGGCTCAGTAATTCATACTTGATACACTCCAAATGTGCATTTCAGTTTCAACAGTTCCTTTTCTCATCCGAATCTGAAATTTGTAGGTCATAGTATGACAGGAATACCACCTCTTTGTGCCTCTCTTAGAACTTTACTTGATACAAACATTCCAAATTCCAGCTTACTATTCTCCTTCACTACATTTTAAGTAATTTAATCTTATCAAGCTCCAACCTTCAGCTTACCAAACTTCACAGTCCATATTTACCCTAAACTTGAGTTCCAAGCCCTTTTCAAATGCAGTCACGGCCCTTTTAAACTGCTTTGGATCTTGATCCGAGCTCTTAAGTTCCATCTCTATAAACTGTCCCAAGTATGCTCAATCAATGTAACTGCCTTTCCATTCACTTAAACTTCAAGTTCTTCACAGTGATCAAATTCATGTGGCATTTGTCACTCAAATCTGATACCAACTCAATACAAACTCTAACAACTCTCTACCCTTTTGTTTAAACCACATATGTTCCAGGATTTCTGAATATATCATTTGTTTCTAACAATTCAGGAGATCGACTTGAATTTCTTCATGAACTAGTGCTGCTCCCAATATCCTGGTACATCACTTGTTACACATGTGGTTATAATGGCATTTTCGACTTACAACAACATTGGAATATTAAGTTTCTGAAATTAGAACCATAATGAGTTTCAGTAGCACCATCTCAATGGAACTGATCATGTTAATACATTCCTTCATAGCTTCTGAAATTCAACTACAAGATCACTGAAATTCACAAGAATTACAGCTATAAGTTTCAGCTAGCACATGTTTAACTTGATATACATAATTCTCCAGATTAAAGAATTTAGTTCTTTCCCTAAACTAGCTGCCTTTAATACTTCAGTTCTGTTATTGAAACCAAAAATTGTGCTCAATTGAAACCTCCATTCCATTCAAATTCCTGCAATTCAGATTATGACTGCTGAAATTTCATTGTAACTGCACAGAATTCACAACATTCACAACTTCACTGCAAAATTAATCTAATTCAGCAATTATCAACAAAGAAATTTTACCATCAAGTTTATCAATAAATGGAAAACAGTACACCATCTCAAAATTGCATCCCAACAACTCCATACATCCATTGAAATGTACTCCTGTCATTTCTTTACCATTCAAAGATCAATCTTTATCAAGCCATCATTCAACCTTCAACATCTTCAAATATAAACCAACTCTACCCCCACACTTAAACTTTTGTCCATCTCAGCCAAAACATTCATCACATAACATTCAAAGTATCCATATCCCAAAGTAAACAATAAGAAAAGAAGAATGATATGATGAAAGAAGAGGAAATTCAGCAAGTAATTATGTGGAAGAAATGATTAGTAAAATACCATCCATAATGATGAATTAAATCTGATCATGTGGCTAGAAAAGAGTCAAAGCAAGTTCTAGAGTAACACTAACATAAATGCATCACAACTTAGGCTAAATCCTCACTAGGAATGAAAATTATCATCACAATTGATCTAATCAAGAATCCATCACTAAGTGTCAACCTCATGTAATTCAAGAATCCATTATACATTAAATTTCAAAACTTGACAATCAAATTTAACTAACTTTCAAGATCCTCTAAAATGGCATAAAGAAATGTTAAGGGTACCATTTATTCCTAAAATTTGAAACTTCTAACCAACATGACATGACATGAGAAAATATAAGAAAGAGCTATTTACAATTTATTAGCAAGAACAAAATTTAAAACAGTGCTAAAAACAAGCAAGAAATTATTCATGCAACACAAATCAAGAAATAGATATATACATATGATAAAAAGTGTAAGATGGAACACACTCCCCTTAGTTCGGGTAGATAGCATCTTCATTGTCCAATTCCTCTAAAACCAAGTCTTTGATCTCTTCATGGAACTTCTTAAGCTGATGCCCATTCACTTTAAAAATCTGGCCATTAGGTGACTCTTGTTTCTCAATCACTCCATAAGGAAAAATGTTAGTAACACAATATGGTCCTTCCCATCTTGATCTCAACTTACTCTTAATCAATTTAACGCGAGACCTAAATAAGAGCACTTTGTCACCAATATTAAAATTCTTTACCACAATGTGGTTATCATAAAATTTTTAGTCTTCTCCTTATAAATCTGTGAGTTTTCATAGGCTTCCAACCGCATCTCCTCAAGTTCTTGAAAATGCACATTCTTTCTTCTCCAGCTGTGCTACCATCAAAATTGCATGCTTTGACTGCCCAATAAGCCTTATGCTCAATCTCTACAGGTAGGTGACAAGCTTTCCCATAAACCAACCTATATGGAGACATTCCTATAGGTGTCTTATAAGCAGTGCGGTAAGCCCATAATGCATCATCAAGTCTCTTGCTCCAATCCTTTCTGTCAGGTCTAACTATTTTTTCAAGAATAGATTTGACTTCCCTATTAGACACTTCAGCTTATCCATTTATCTGAGGGTGATAAGGAGTAGAAATCTTATGTGCAACTCCGTATTTCTCCAGCAAGCCTTCATGTGCCTATTACAGAAGTGAGACCCTTGATCACTTATGATCGCTCTGGGTATTCCAAACCTGCAGAAAATGTGAGACTTGAGAAAGCTAACAACAACTGAAGAATCGCCAGTCCTAATGGGTATGACCTCCACCCATTTGGAAATATAATCAACTACTAATAAAATGTACAAAAAATCATATGAAGCAGGAAATTGACCCATGAAATCAATATCCCAGACATAAAAAGCTCACAGAATAAAATAAATTGCTGAGGCATTTTATTTCTATGTCCTATGTTCCCAGTCCTCTGACACCTATCACATAATTTATAAAAATTGTAATCATCACGGAACAGGGTGGGCAAATACAGTCCACATTCTAAAACCTTCCTAGCAGTCCTCTAAGGCCCAAAATGTCCTCCAGACTCTAATGAATAACAAAATGTAAGTATAGAATAAAACTTATGATCAGGAATACATCTCCTAATGATCTGGTCACTACAAAATTTTCACAAATAAGAATCATCCCACACATAGTACTTTGACTACTTTTAAATTTATCTTCTTGAGATTTAGAAAATTATGTGGGAAAAACATGTGCAACTAGAAAATTAACCAAATCTACATACCATGGTGACTCAGCATGTAGTTGTAACGCCCCAAAATTTCCAGAAATAGCTTCATAAATATAATATGAATTTTCTGGATTTTTAGACTATTTTT
>JBAMIE010201927.1:0-10995 GCA_037177295.1 Kaempferia parviflora
GTTGCTTTTGCATCAGCTTCAATCTTTCTCTTGATCGTGTCATCCCAGTTGTCGTAGTTCAGCGCGTCTTCTTTTTTTATGTCGGGACCGGTTTGTATTATGATCCACATATCCACCTCAGTTTTCAGATGGACTTCCATTCGGTTCTTCCAGTAAGCAAAATCTTCTCCGGAAAACAACGGAGGGCACTTGTGATTTTTCGAAATAACAAACGACGTTATTCACCCTCTAGTGTCTCTACGATCCTACAACCGACAATTCACTCCCTGCCTCTTCTAGACGGGATCAACCATCATCACGTCGTCCCCCACCAATACTACACAATAGTGCATGTGTTTAAACCTTCGATTTAGATGAAAATTTCTTACTTGAATACAAGGGTTTTTTTTTTGACAACACACACACACACACACACACACACACACACACACACACACACACACACACCAGGTCATGCACAACATTATGGCCGACTGAGTGCAGTCGGAGTGTCCAGAAGCCAAAATTAGAACCCAACCTCTAAACCCTAAAGGCAAAACTCTAAATGGCTTAACTACAAGCTAAAAAATTAAACAAGAAAAACTTATGTAGTCTCGCACCATCGTGCACGGTGTGGTGTACAGGTAACTTTATTATATGTGTATGTGTGTGATATGTTGCGTATCATTCCCTACGCGACACTGCATATCTAGGTGTTCGAGGTGCCCGGAAGCGACTCAGGTACCCCGGATTCATTCACTCGAGGCGCCGCGAGTCACTTCTTGGCACTTGCCCACTCAAATGCACACGGGAGGTGCACAAGCTGAGTACCTAGTATATTTTTTATTTCTTTAGTTTTAATAGTATAATCCAAATCATAAACCCTAATGACTAAATCTTAAATTTCTAAAAAAAACAACACATTTCTATTTTTAAAATTTTTAAAAATAGCATATTATAGTGTAGCTACTTTTAAAAAAAAACAATTACACTGCGTAGCTGATTTTTTAAAACAATTACACATTGCATGCAGAAGAGAGAAGAAAGATATTAAAATTTTTGAATGAACATCGTATTAGATTGTCACATCTGCAGTCGTTCATCATCGCCCATTTATATTTAATTTAAAATTATTTAAGTTAAAAAAACCAATATAACTTTCATGAATAAGACAAATATTTAACTAATATACAAGTACAATGAATAAAAATTGGAACAGCCTCAACAATAACTATAACAACATCAATAACTTATAGAAATGGGCAAGAGTTAACTCCAGTAAAGCCGATGAAAAATAACCCCCCACATAGTGGCATGCTCGATTTTTTAATTGACCTCTCTATAGATGGTTGTGGGCCAGCCGTATGGGACATTCGGGGTCATCATATGACCTTTTACAAAAATAACATTAATAACAGTCAAGCCTAGCCTTATTCCATTAGTTAAAATTGATTATATGCATCATTCTACACTATTAGATTATATCTCATATTATATATTTATATTTAAATAAATTTTATTTTATTTTATTATTGTTAATCAAGTTTTTTTATCTTTCTCTTTGCATTTTTCTCAATAGGTATAATCTCTACTTTCTCTTTAATATTTTCATTTTTTATTATGATCTTTATACGTCCTCCTCTCTACAACTTTTATTTTGTACTCATTTGTAACTCAATATTCAACTCCATATAAATATAATATAGCAAATTTAACCATTGTTTTTGTAAAAAAAAAAAAAAAAATCTTTAAATCTTAAAGGTACATGAACAACCTCAATAAATTAATTTAATTAATTAATTAAATATAAATAAATTCAATCCATTTACACTCCTAATGACGAGTGCGTATCTCATGGACCCCTTGTCCTAGTTCCGTCTTGGTCCGGTCCGCAATTGGCACATCGGATCGTGGCCAAAATCCAGTTGAAATTGGTTGTGATCTCTCCTAGTTTCACATTCCCACCCAGGTTGAAGATTGGATCAGGACAGGCGACCGGAGGCCACCGTCAGTGGGTGGGCTGCCAAGCGCTAGGGGGGGCGGGGGGCGGGGGCAGCTCGCTTACCGCTGGCGACCTCTAACCGCCTAGCCGGATCTAAACTACAGCCTGGATAGGAACGTGAACCAAGGGAGATTGTAGCCAATTTCAGCCTGATTCCCGCCACAATCCGATGTGCCAATTATAGACGAAACCAAGAGGAGACCAGGACAAAGGGTCCAGGAGATCCAAACTACCTAATGACATGTCTAGTATGCCATTGTATCTAAATATTATAACTCTAAACTCATACGATAAGATCCATTTAAGGCTTCCTCTCTACTAAAAAAACACTTAATGAGTTATATAGCATTTAGTTAAGCACCATCTTCGTAATCAAGCACACTCTTGATCTAAAGTTTGCCCTAATCAGCGAAGCTCTTTTGATAGATACTTAGTACCCTAAAAAAGATCACTAATGCTGTTTCAGCCCCAATTCAGGATTAGCAGTTAATGGCCATGATCAGCTGAAAAAAAAAAATGGATGCAAAAAGGCATAAAATTTTATTCAACAATAGATTCAAAGGCCATAGAGAACCACACTAATAACAAAATTTACAAGGGAAAAAAAATCACAAGTGCATCCCTCAAGAGCAAGAGAAAGAAAGCAAGAAACAGAGAAGAAACCAGCACCAGCTTCACCAGGCTAGAAGGAAAAAAATCTCAGCAGTCACCATTTTCGCATTCCTCTCAGAAACTGTTGCCAAGGACATTAGTGGTCGTATGAATAAATCAAGATAGAAGGAAATATGGCACTGCTCTGAAATATACAATCATGTCTTCCCAGAAAAGAATACTGAACTTGGTTCTAGTGCTGTAGTGAAGAGAGAATCAGATCGGCAATATTGAATCATGAGGAATTCCTTACATTACCGTGCAGTTGCATTTGGACTCCAGCTTTGGGGGTTTTGCATTGTCATCTGTCTCTGGGACTTTATTATCACACGATGTGGCTATCTCAACTGACGATAGCTTATCAGCCACTTCTGGCTTTCTCCGTTTAAATTTTTGTGGGCTCCGCATTTGTCGAATGGATTTTCGGAAATCCTCATGTCCGGGAACACTATTTGCCAAGAATGCAATTGGCTGAGGCGAAGGCTTACTGACAGGGAATTCCTTGTCCACTGCAATAGTTGCAGCTTTGTAGGCGGTATCATGGACGATAGAACTGCAGAAGAGAATGGTATCCATGGCTTCTTCCAGTGTAAAACACCTTTGCATTTGTTTTCTCGGAGATTCAGCAGTCACAACTGGTTCTCCTGCAAGTTCCAAGAATGAAAGGTTGATGATCCAACAAATTCATATCATGAAAAACATACTCAGAAATGCAGGCGATTATAAATAATTGTTTATGAAAGCATGTGATCAACAAGCATTTGGAAGCACATCTCGGACCTAAAGTACTCAGTTTTGTCCAAAAATGAGAATATTATCCTCATAGAAGAAAGAAATTCAAATGATTTAAGGTCCCAATAACCGCCTAACAATTAAAACCTTTCGTTTGGACACCAAAAACTCAAAGCACTCATAAAATAAAAGAATCTGAATCTGAATTTTACTTTTCAACTATAGACTGGCTTCTTGACTTACTATCACAGTGAAATGTGCCTCGAGTCACAGCTTACATGAGAAGTCAGATAAAATAAATGAAGGCAAGTAAAATAATAATAATAATAATGTCTTAACGAATCCATATATGTTAGCAAATTGTTGTCATCAAGTATGGAAAGGGTGAATGTCCAACAATTGTCCAACAATAGACCAAAAAAATTTACAAGGAGAATACATTATCAATAGTAACCACATAAAGAGAAGATAAAAGTCACCATCATTAAATGTCAAATAATAGATTATTAGGTTTGCAACATACCAACTGTTTGGTCCTTAGATTCCAATTCAGAGAGTAACACATCCTTGGCCACTGTTTTTGAAATGCAATCTTCTTGGAAACTCTCCATACAACTTGTAACTGCAGCAGGGGTACAATCAACTTGCACATCCTGGCAGCTTACCATTACACTTTGCTGATCTAAGATTATAATAGGCGAGCTAGTTGTTGCAATGTCTTCAATTAAAGATGCTTCTTGGTTAGCAAGCCTCTCGATCTCTTCATTGCTCCTTTCGCTGTTATAAAAACAAACTTCGTCCAAGTTTTCACAAGCAACAGAGCTTCTACCTGGATTGCTTACTATATGAGTATCCTGTTGAAGATTATTTTCTATACCCAATTTTAGTAATATGCCACTCGATGCCAAAGATGAACTAGTGTAGGATGATACATCTGTGCCTATAGCAGATTGCTTTGAAGTACTTAAATCTGACTTCCCACAAAGACTGTCAAGCTTTTGAACATCGGAAATTTTGTTTTCCACTTCATTTTCAAGATCTAATGTAAGGAGGGAAGACACTTTTTCCATTTGAATTCGAGGATAAACTGGTTTATCAATGACGGTAAATTTTTCTGAATCAGAATGGACACTGATTTGGCATGCACAGGTCGCATGGTCAATATCATCCTTCCGGTAGCTTAACTGATGCAGAAGGTTCCTGGATGTTTGTCCAGATGGCCCCAGATCAATAGAGGAAGAAGCAGAAGAACTGTCCCTCCCAAGGCTGCGCTTCATGGCATTGCAATCAGTTCCTCCATAAAAAGGCTCCGGAAAGAGAATGTTTGTAGCAGAAACACTCTTTCCTCGCACAAGAGGCCAATTTCTGCTGTTTGACCTGTTCACTAGGAGCACTGCAATGCCTGCACCATCAGGGTTGTCAACCTTGTCACTTAGATTATGGGGAGTTGATTGTGATCGAGGAGATTCACATTTATTACAGGATTCTGGATCATCCAATTCATTCGAATTTAATATTTTATGTTTAGAAGGATTCTCCACATATTTGTCAGTTCTCAAGTATGATCCACCGTCAGTAGAGAAATCAGCTTCTGCTTTTTCACTAAACCGGCCTAGCTGGTTGGGCATTAAATGATCTTTACTCTCATGCAGTAAAGACAATGTCATTTCCCTTTGTGTCCCATGACCCAGTTTGTCATCAGACTCGTCCTGGGTTGTAACTTGCATAGTTCCAGGACCTTTCAAGGCCATCAACCCATATATTGCATCACATTCTTGGCACGTATCCAAAATCATATCCTTGACTATGAAGTTTTTTCCACAGTTCAAGCAAATACTTAGGTTTTCAACAGAAACAATTTCCTGGGTTGGAACATTATTCCTTGGTTCCTTGGAATTTGCCAAACAATACGGTACTGAACATTCTTGACAGACATTCTTGTCCATTTCCAAGGCATCAAAATATTTTCCACACATTGAGCATCTAGTCATATTTTCAGAAGCATAATTCCCTGAAACCTCAACAACAAATGGAGAACCTTGAGAAGCTACAGTATCTACTGTGATACCGCCACTGATTACCGATTTGTCCAACTTGGTTTCAACTTCGTTGAACATACTCATGTCAATGATTTCAATACTATTTCGACATTTCATAACAGAAGTGTCATGGCAAGTAGCTTCACTAATCTCACCTAATTTATCTACTACATCCTCTTGCAACCTGGTGGCCTTGGTCCTATCCCACTCGCCAGCTAGATCACTTTGATCATGATCACTATCTTGTAAATCAAGAGCCACAGTAGTACCAAGTTCAGAGCTTGCATTGCTGCTGGTTGTAAGTGAAGAATTCCTGGAGAACATATGCCGATGTACACTGCTTGGCTTTCCGGAGTAAAATGTAGTGGCAGGAACACTTGATAACAATGGCCTGAACATATTTTGCGGGGCTTTATGGTGATCCTACAGAGGTTTAGTGTAAATAGAGACTTCTGTGAGTTCAAAGATGAGCACAACTCTAGACTGTTCAATAAATAGGAAAAAACAAACAGAGAAATGAACATAGCATAAGTAGAATAATCGCTAAGATTTCTAACACGCCACAAGTCTCAACAATATAGGATCATCTATATGGATCTTATTCCAACAGTAATCACTATGTTAGGGAAAATATTTGGCTAGTAATATTCAGATTTAACTTTAAGGTCAACTAAAGGAATTTCATCCCTACACTGAACTCTATGCTAGAGCATATATATATCACTAGAAATATTCAAATTTATTTTAAGTTAAAATTAAGTTAAGCAGGGTGGTTTGGCTGAATTTGAAATTTTACTCTTTACTCATTTTGTCCTTATGTAAAAAAATGATATTTGACATTTTCAGAAAGCTTTCCTTTTAAACTAAGGGGCATATGTTGATTGCATAAGACTACATAAGTTTCTCTGCATTTCAACCATCCACCTTCTATACTGAGCTAGCAAATCAAATAACATATGTTTATATAACTACTGAAGGTATTTCGTCATACTTCTTTATCCGTAGTATGTTAACTAGCTAAAGCTACAATAGTTTATTATGATTACATGCTAGCATAGGCAATTTGCTTAGCTTTATAAAGTACATCAAAATGAAGTTTAAAATTTCTTTTTCAGTCAGCATGCCATAAATTAACATTATGCCTGTAATCCAAAAATTGAAAATTGTGTCCACACAAACAAAAGATAAGATATAGTATGTAGACTGATATCATACAGTTGGTATGACATTCCTTCTATCTCAGCCTGTATCAATTGAAACAAAGAAAATACTGTTAAAAAATGGCAACAAAAGG
Source organism: Kaempferia parviflora (assembly GCA_037177295.1). Taxonomy (NCBI): domain Eukaryota; kingdom Viridiplantae; phylum Streptophyta; class Magnoliopsida; order Zingiberales; family Zingiberaceae; genus Kaempferia; species Kaempferia parviflora. The sequence goes on from JBAMIE010201927.1 coordinate 6,698, forward strand.
AAATGCATTAGAAAAAGTTTAAAATTCTTTATGTTTTTCAGTCAACATTGATGGAACTTAACATTTTTCCATCGACCAAAACAGAAATTTCAACAGACAAGATGAGATAGAGAAACTGTTAGTGAAGATTGGTTATCACTAAGCAAGCATCTTCATATTCCAATTAATATAGGCACACTCCACGTTACAAAGATTAATAAAGGTGCAACATGATTCCCTATTTCTAACCCACATTATGCTCGCTGTGAGGCTTCAGAATTTAAACACTTTCCTAAATATAGTAACAATGGATATGTATAAAAGAGTCTATCCAAAACCAAAAGAAAAATCCATAATAAGAAATGAAAAATTAATGACACGTAATTTGTTGTGCACCACTTAATTTGTAGCTATAAAAATAAAAACAAGACAATTAATTGATAGCTAGCAGCTCAACATGAATTATCTATGTTTTTGTTGTTAAAAGATAAGAATAAGCATAATTAAAGCACATGTCTAGTCTAACATAAGGCTTATTATTATTTTTCACATCTCCCTTCTTTTCTAGTATTAGATTTATCAATTCAAGCAACTAATGGTTTATATGTAGGTTCATCAGCAAAAATAGATCAATTTTTACAAGACAATCAGAACACCATAGATACCAAAAACAGGATAATTTTACCATAGAAGCAGCAGTTTACAATAAATCATGCAAAAAAGTCATTTTAACAAAAATCTAGGGTGAAGGATTAAAACACATTCAAGAATATATGTGCAAATAAAAGAGCAGTCATAACGGATGAACATATGACATTTTACCATTTGTCTAATAGCCAAATCAGAGGATTTCTTTGGGGCAGAACTTGAAGAGGGGGACCTTGAAGATTTTTTGGAGAATCCAATAGCTCTAGTGTGTGCAAAATCTTTTTCTTTCGTGGTAAATACATTAGAAGAAACTCCTATCAAAGAATGTGATTCGGCATCATCTTCATTGGAAGATGTTGCAGATTGCTTGCTAATAGAGCTAAATTGGTCTCCGCTATTGAGTGATGAGGTTACACCTTTAGAAGTTGGTGATATTGAGTGCCTTCGATAATTTGATGTAGACCACCTTCGATTTCCAGATATTGGAGACAAACCATGCAAGCGTGTTGCTGACAGATCTGTCAGAGAAGTTCGGAGGTTATGTGGTGCATCAGTGGTGAGACCAGGAAGTTCTGTCTGCCATCTTCGCAATTTCGGTGAAACAGAATTTCCTCGATTAACAGTCACAGGAGATGTCCACCTTTTACCCGTGAATGAATCCGTGCTCATCCTCCGTGATGTTGGAGTCAAAGACCTTTGAGCAGGTAGTGAAGGTCTTGTTGGAGGTGTAGAAGATCTCCACGAAGGCATTGCAGGTTGTCGAACTGGAGGTGGACTTGAGCAAGTAACTGAAGCAGGCCTGCTTCTCGTATTAGATATACTATAGCTAGATCGAGGAGATGAACTTAATCGATGCGGACTCTCACTGCTTCTATTTGGCCTTGGAGTCTTTTCAGACTGTTACAACAAGAGAAATTAAAAATCCAAGCAAAATAGGAAGACTATAATAAAAAATAAAAAAAAAACTAGGTCCATACATAATATGTTGTCACAAAAGGAAATTATACCATGGTTGTTTTGGAAATTGAGATAGATTGACTTCTTGTCCTGCCTCTAGATGAATTCATAGGTTGTGACACATCCACATGATCATCCAGTGAAGGAAAAAGAGGAGTTTCAGGAGGAGTCAAGAGCCTGCATTGAGAGCAATTAACCAGTAGCACTACATAGATAAACTGCAAAGAGAATGAAGTAGAGCCATTTATCTCATTGCCGAGATCAGGTTTAGACTAAATCAAAAGGCAACAAGTTGAATTCATAAAGGCTAAAAAGCCAACAATTACTTCAGATTACACATGTCACACTCAGGACAAACATAGCAATAGCCCATTCCACGTTCAAAACACTTAAGGGCCTCTTTGCGACATAAAGTGGAGAGGTTCTAAATTTGTCATTATGCCAATAAACAATGCTACTTATAAGAGGAACTTACCAATCATAGTCATTTTTGTCACCATCTGCATTCAGTAGATCATTGCTCTCTGTTTCAGTTGGTAAGGTTGTCCCAAGATTGATATTCGAAAAATATCTCAATTTTGCTGATCATATGCAAAAGAAGCAGCTGACAAATCAGCATGAGAAACCAAACTACAATGCTAAAGAAACAAGTATACAATCAAGAAATCAAAGGCTGAGTAAGGACATACATATTGATTCATCAAAATCATCAGAGGAGTGTAGTAAGGAATTGTCTCTTTCAAAGTTCTGCACCTCATTAAACAGTAGTAGATCATCATCCTTGGCCTTGAGAGGATATCTAGCCTCCAAACTGTAACCGTCCCTCTTATGGCCACTTTTCACTTTAAGCTCCCTTGCAGGGGAGCGCCTCGGTGATGGTGAAGAAGGCATCTTTCAGTCTTCTAGTCCCTTTTTGCAGAGAAAATTAATATTCATTAATAGATGCCGAAACAAATCAATGGCATAGAACCTCCCATCCAGAATGAGTTAGTCTCCAAAATTTCAACAGCCTGCAGATCACTTGCAGTTAATAACGTTCGAAAACAGCACCAAAGAAACAAACTATGTTTTGATGCAAAGGACCAATTCTAACACTCCAAATGTTCGGCGTTTTATTAACTGTTGTGGACTGTTTAATGCATAGCGCCGACCTATGATAAACACATGATGCGTTCGTTTGAGAAGCAAGCAACAGAACAATGGTTAAGAAGAAATGGCAGAGATGAATTTTTTTCTGTCGACAAACCCTTTGCCAAATCATGCGCGGAACTGACCTTCTAGTCAAAATTCAAGCCTCCATCGGAATTTTCCAACGCCAGGACAAAACAAGCCAAAGCATTAGCGAAAAAACAAGAAACCAAGTTACCTTTTCTAAACGCATCGAATCCGGCGAGTTAGTCATTCCTTCCCCTCCCCTGGAAACTCCCTACTTAGGGTTTCTGCACCAACCACAAGGCCAAGCCAGCCCGTTTCCCCGACGCCGCATTGAGCGACTGGAGCCGGGATCCGGCGGTGGATCCGTGGAAAAGCACAGCGCCCAACCTTCTCACAATTCGAAGGGTTGAGGAGCCGAGCGAGCCGACAATTGCAAAGATTTGGACTGGACTGCGAAGCGAAGAGGATTGGAGGAACGGAAAAGAATAGAGGCAGCACGCCGATCTCGTTAGGGTTTGTCTTTCTTCTTCGATCTTTCTTTTTCAGCCTTTTATTTCTTTCCGCCACTGTTTTTCTCCCTCTGAACCACGCTCTCTCTCTCCTCGTCCACAGTTACAATTTCTACCATTACCGCGCTGCTTTCTCTCTCCAAATAAATGGTACCAAAACTACTTAAAAGACACTGCAGTAACAGTTTGATATTTGGCAGGTAATTACTCAATTATCCTTTAATACATTGTTCAACTTATTATCCGTGTTAGTCTAGATTTTTTTACCACCATTGTTCAACTTAAGGTCCACTGTACTATAGTAAAATAGCTCTTATAATTTATCTATATGTATTTTGTGGTACGACCGACGGTATTAAATCGTTTTGAGATGAACGATATTATCTTTTGTTCTAACTTATTATCTCTCGCTTAAATTTTGAATCGATCTAGCGTATTGTAGCAACTATAAAATCGTAATTGTTATTACGTGAATGATAGATATACATAATTAAATTTGTGTTGTAGCAGTTATGAAATTGTAACTACTACAACGTTAATATTTTTTAACATCATAAGAGTTGTAGTAGCTACAAATCGTAATTATTAAAACATGAATAGTAACTATAAATTTCATGATTTAGACGGGAGATAAATAATGGAAACCCCTCAAAACAAGGGGTTCGAGTTAATGTTGAAACAAAGATCGAGTGGTGACATAAAACAAGTATTTCGTGGGAACCAACCTAAGTTTTCCTTCGTTTCAATTTTATTTTTTCCTTTTGTTTCTAATTTTCACCGTTGTGTGTGACTCTTTTCAAGTGTAGTGATTTCCTGCCGTGGCAATCGCCATAGGCGTGGGAAGAAAATCAGTAAAGAACTGGAGTCGTGCTTACATGCATAGATTTGAATACAGACACACTGTTGTCATATCCATCTAGTAAGTGTTGAGATCGGTGGGTAGTCGGAAAGATGTGGAAGTCAGTTAATCTGTAAATTAAATTGGAAATCTCGAGCTACTTGCAGGGATTAAAAGATTAGTATAACACAACTTCTATAATTAAATATAAC
>JBAMIE010201938.1:0-10995 GCA_037177295.1 Kaempferia parviflora
CTCCAAAAATTCCCTAAAAATAGTCTAAAAATCCAGAAAAATCATACGATAATTATGAATCTATTTTTGGAAATTTTTGGGGCGTTACACATCCATTCTTGATATATCTCTCATAGAATGTGAGAAGACTTCCAAGCATAGTCCAAAAAGCAAGGGGAGAGGGGATCTCCTTGTCTTAATCCTTTTCTGGTACTAAAGAAGTCATGCAATCCACCATTGAGGCTAATAGAATAAGAAACCGTGGTGATGCACTCTTGTATCCATCCACAAAATTATTGGGAAAAACCAAAACCAACAAGAGTGGACATAAGAAAACCTCAATCAACCGTGTCAAAGGTCTTGCATAAGTCCACCTTTATCATGCACCTTGGGGATATTCGCTGCCGAGCATACTTTCTTAGTAGTTCTTGAGCAAGATGAATGTTGTCCCCAATGAATCGATCTTTGATGAAGGCAACTTGAGCCGGATCCAATATTGTATCCATCACGTTTGCTAATCTTGATGCCAAGACTTTTGAGATGACCTTATAGAAGACCGAGCAACAAGAAATAAGCCTAAAATCTGAAACCCTTGGGGTATGATCAGATTTGGGTATGAGAGATATCAAAATATGATTCCATTGCTTGAGTAGTCTCCCACTAGTGAAAAATTCCTGCACCTCTTTAGTGAAATCAACCCCATTGCATCCCAAGCCGCCGTGTAGAATTTTACATTGTAATCAACCGGTCCGGGAGCTTTATCGGGTCAAATATCAAATAAGGCGTCTTTTATTTCCTCATCCGTGATAGGGAGCACAAGAGAAGAAGCTTGAGCTTGAGACAACCGGCTCCCATTCAATGAAGATCTATAGGTGAGGTTTGGCCGACCTCCCCCAATAAAGTTTGGTAGTATCACACAAATTCTTGTGCAACCTCTTCCATACTAGTTGTTTGATCTCCGAATTGCTTGGTGAGGGTGACAATGACATTCCTTTTATTGTTGCGCTTCACCAAGTCATGAAAAAATTTGGTGCATCGATCACTATTATTGAGATAAGTAGACTTAGCACGTTGTTGATAAAAGAGCATTTCTGCTTCCGCTAGCATTGTTGTCTTTCTTCTTTTTGTAGCATAATCACTTAGGGGCTCTCCCCCCTTGAGTATGAATCGTTGTGCATCCTCTAGCTCAGATTTTGCTCTTTCGACTTGCATCTTGATGTGTTGAAAATGTAGCTTGTCAAGCTCCCTTAACTTGCCTTTCAAACGTGTTAGTTTTGTCTTGAGAGAGAATTGAGCATTACCATCAACCGGTTCCTCCCAAGAGTTAGTCACCAAGTCTTTGAAACCATCATGCAATGTCCACATGTTATAAAATTTGAATGGCCGATTGTTTCCTTTCTCCCTTGCAAGTGTTGTAACAATAGCACAAGAATGATCCGATAAACACCCCGATGGAGTAAATTCTGCATAGCTTTCATAGTCCGCTACAAGCCATTGAGAGTTCACCATGGCTCGGTCAAGCTTGCAAGAAACCCTTGAATTTGTCCAGGTTAGAGAGTCGTTAGGCTCTGGCTAGCCATTGAGGTAGCCATTAAAAATGAGCAGGTGCCTGGTCCTTGGACCAGGTAACTGTTGCAGAGTGAGTGAGCTTTTTCAGCTCACTCTCTCCTCTATTTAAAGTGTAGTCTTGCCCACGAAATGGGCTAATGCTCCTAAGATATTTTGTGCTCTAAATTATCATTATTCTTCCCATACTAATACTCAATTGTAAAGAGGAAGATACTTTGATTGTGAGAGGTTTGGTCTCACCGACAAGAGACTAAGTTCATATTGGAGAAGTGTGAATCGCGTGGATCCTTGGATTAGCCACCTCCTTAGAGATGGATATCAAGTAAGTATTCGGTGTTAGCATTGCTTGTAATTTAAATTGCATATTTCTATTGTCCTAACACCGTAGGAAGAGCAAATATCGACTATCCATGATCTAACAACATATAACTTTTATAATGTATAACAGTTGCTTACTAGTTTCTACACATTATATTAGTTAGACGAAGCTAGCTGATAATTTTTATGATAAAATCACGAGAGACACAGTGTACTCATTTGATTTTTTTTTTCAAAGAAAAACACTAATATGATATTTTTATTAATTCGGAGCACTCTTTTAACTTTTACCCAATTTTATTTTTAAATATTGTTAACAAACAATTCACCATCTGTATTCAACAATTCACCGTCTCATAGGACAAATAATAAATTTTTATCAAATCGAATTATAAATTTATTTATGATTCACTTCCTCATAGGACAAATAAAACAAAGTGTCTAGGGGAGGGGCATGATCAAAGATACGAAATCTACCATACGAATTAGATAACGATCCTCTGGTTGAAATTCAACTGCAATTGAATGCAGTCCATCGACGAGTTCATCCGTCCATCTAGATTGTTATTAGATTCGGACGGACGGTCAAAGGTCGTCGGAAGTGGGAGGGTGGCTGGGCTACCAGTTACCAGGGGAGACGGCCTCTGGATGACCTCCGGCCACCCGTCCGAATCCAAACTATAACTTAAATAGACGGATGAACCCATCAATAAACTGTATTTAATTACCGTCAAATTACGACTTTAATCCCCGTGAAAAAAGTATAAACAATTTCCTAATCCATAAATTTATAGACTAGCTAATCTAGAAAATCCATAAATTTATAGATTAGCGCATCTGACAGGGCCGAGTACAATGTGAATAAAATCGACAGATAACAAACACCTTGCTACTTTCATAATTATTTATTATTTTAAATTGAATTAAATTGTGTCTTATTATTAATTGGTGTCCAATCACAAATAGTAAAAAAAATTAAAAACAAAGAAATTATAAGATGGATTTGTTAAAAAATATTATCATGCCTTGCAAAGGAGAGCACGATATTGGTGCCCTTGGAAAGCATTTGAAAAGATTAAATATCCAAAACAGATACCTTGATATACAAGTTTGAATTTGGAACTGACGTAACAAAATGTAGTCGATAAACATTGAGTCGAAGGTAATGAATACAAGGAGGGCGCCTGTAGAAATTCATACTATCGCTAGCTTAGCAAGCAACACTAAATCTAAAATCTTGACTTCGTATGTGTCGTCCAACTTTACAATCCCATCCGACCCATCAACACCGATAAGCTTCCCTGTTGCTCCGCGCATGGCCCCATTCATGATCTTGATCCTGTCGGATTTTTTGGGCCTAATCACCTCGACGTCTGAGGGAGTAACAGTCATTGTCTCTCCGTTCCCAGCTGATCCGACGGCAACTTTGCAGGACCCATCCTGAAATGAATAGGCAGTTTGTGAGGGCAAACATGAAAGCACATCTACAACTAGGTGGATAGTAAGGGGGAGGGAGAAAAAACACGTCGGAGTACCATTAAAACATCTTTAACGACTCCGAGATGGAAATCGCCTCCGGCTTTCACAACGTTAACCAATATATCCGGCATCAGCCAGTTTCCGTCACTCTCTCCACCTACAGAATAGGAACACTTTGTTCATATAACTCGTTTCACTACAGATTGGATGAATTATCTATTGCTTCGGTGCTTTGAATAAATGAACGATGCATGCCCGGAGTAAAAGAAATAAGTCTCAGAAAATAATGCAATGAGTTAACGAAAAGTTCAAACAATTCAAATTAAGTGTTCCAACCGAAGATCCAGACAGCAAGAGTAAAGGAATAGTGTGTACCGGGAACAAGAAATAGATTGAGATGAAAACAAATAATTGTAAATAGAAACATAAAATTTAACTACTAAGTATGTATAATTTAGTAAACAGGGCAAAAATGTAAAAGCTTCTTAACCAAAATATGAGCCAAAGCTAGGAACTAGATCAAATAGTTTATTTGTAATCGACAACTCTTTTAATGAATATGTATAGCATGTATTGTTCATTATATGATCGATTTGCCATGTTGAAAAAAACGAACTGAAGTTTTTCATACAATAAACTTATATGAGAAGGGAGAGAGAGAGAGATTGACCTATTGTCGGAGACATCATATCCAATCCAACATTTCCAGGTGTCATCGGCTGTCCACCAGGGGTACCAGGAAGGTACGATGCTGAGCTGGGAGTCAAAGGTTGTGCAGTAGGTGTTGATGGTAGATACGGGCTCGGTGCACTTCCTGTTAGACGATAACATTACACCTGCGACTGCAAAGAATGAATTTGTGGAAGGATCTAATGAACTTGATTACCATAACTGCTTTCCCTTGGTGTTGCGGAATCACCATAGCTCCCTCCCGGAGTGTTGGCCCAACCCGAGCCAGGAGTAGGTGCATCGTACGTCCGAACAGGAGTTCCGGGCTGAGATAGCATAGGTGGGCTGTGATTATTACTTGAAAGGAATTGCATCTTAATAGGACGAAAACACATACATGATATTGTGGACTAGTTCGCCAAGTAGCAGGATTACCGTCTTCCCAATTATCCCTGTACATGTTATTAGTATATGAGTTCATATGTTAGCGAACGGAATCTAATTGCAAATGAAAATATCAAGGCCGGATTCATCAACCCATTGATATGGAGTATTGTTATTGCATGTTTCAAATTATAAAATATGGATGTGCAAAGAAAATCCAAATTTTAAATTTACCAAATGCAGGACAAATAGAGAACACAGCAGGAGAGAGGAAAACAAAGAAAGTTTAAATCATTTTCAATGGTCAAAATTCAAATTATACTAGTCTCTTCTTGTGAAAGATAAGCCAAGAGCCGAGTCAGCATAGGTATAGTATGAGCAAATCAAATTTGTAGCATGGACACATTTTAAGATGGTGATGTTCAAAACCTGAAAAAAATAACTACAGAATAATGAACACGTGAATTGAACAGATAAATATATAGAATATCATGTATCACGTGCTAAGAGTTTACGCGAGATATCCAGTCTCCAAAAAGTTTGGAATTGATGGACCAATCTCAGATCTCTGAATTGGCCAAGTTGGAAAATTCAACAATATAAATGCGCACAAAGATTCATGGTTGAATGTATTGAGTTGATAAACAAATTAAAAATAACTAAACAATGCATTTGATGTTAAAAAAGACTACCGTGGAGGACTCATAGGAGCCCACGTCCCATCATGCATTGGTGTTCTCATCCCGTCATGGATAGGAGTCGCTGCAAAAAATAATATGTATGTACATGAAACTTGCAACAGAGAAATCTGGAAATTGTCGTAAAATCTGATTGAAATATCTCAATGGAACCGCATCTTAGTATTAAATTGCTTTCACGTAGAAGTTTCTCCTAAGATTTCACTAACTTCTAAAAACAAATAAAAGATGAAAAACATTTGATAACCTACCACCAGGATCCCTCATGGGAGTTTGATATGGATGCATTGGTGTTCGTGATGGATGCATAGGTGTTTCTCTACCTGATCCGAACCTGAATCATAATCGAGTAAAAAATTCAGTGAACAAATACTCCACTATTAAACACTTGAAATCAGAAAATAAAGATATTACAGAAAGAACTAATACCGGAAAGGCGTTGCAGCACCATTACCAACTGCATCTGCAATATCTTGTCTCTTAACTGTTATTATAACAACAAATTGGTCAGAAATGTATGAAATAATGGAAATTATGCATCAACATAACTTACCTGTGACAATTTTCATCTGAGAATCCAACTCAACTCGTACTAAATAGCCTGTTACCTCCTTAACGCGACCTCGATATCCTTTCCAGGGTCCAGATTTTATTTTAATAGTTTTACTGACTAAGGCTTCATCTCCTCTTCCACCTCTTCCACCCCTTCCACCTCCACCTCCGCCTCTGAATCTTTGAACTACATTTTTGATTAATGTGCATATAAGAAATTAAAAAACATTCATGAAACAATATGAAATTAACTAACTAGTTGAACGAGAGTCCATGACTAAGAATAAGAACCGTGCAAATGCATAAGAGACGACTTGGAGAAATGGGATCGGCAGCATACATACATTCTGAAGGTGGTCCTCTAGGTGGCAGTCTGTTTGGAGACTGAAAACGGGATGGAGATCGGAGAGCATCGAGTCTAGAGCTCAAGGAATCAACATTCTGCAATAAATAACATACATTAGCTAACGCTCAACTTCTAGCTTCTATAAAAAAACTACATTAACACACATTTCTGTCTCTATTCCCCTGCGATCCACATCCAAGCACACATGACTGAGCTTTTGCACAAATAAAACCAGCGTGCTCATGATGATGACGGTCATGGATAAATAATAGCCCTCTGTATATGTGTTCAACAGGACCTCGTTTCCCCTGGTCAAGCCATATATGCTAAAATCAACTATACATGAATTAAAACATAAATTAAAAAACTAAAATGACATGACAGTTAATCTTACACTAAATGGGCCCTCAACAACCCTAACAACATCCTTAATTGCTACAATGTTGTTGGAGCGATCTTTGGCTGTTGTTCGCCTTTCGATTTTGCTTTTTATCTCCCTGAACTTAACAAGAACAACCTCAGGCTTATCTGCCACTCCTTTAAGAACCTAAAGAGCAGTAAAGTTAGGTAGAGAGAAAATTGAGAGTTGCAATTGATTACCACCAATAAACCTAACTTACTTGAAATGCTTCAGTCTCCAAGCGTATGATAACTCCAAAAGACATATTGCTGCAAGGTTTTGACCAGAAAGTAAGTCACAATGATCCCCAAAAAAAAAAAAAAAAACCTACATAAACACAGTATGAAAGCTTACTCTAGCAGCACAAGATCATGCAACTCATAATCGCCCACACGAGTAACCCCAGTAGTAATTTCAGAACTCTCTACAACGTGGTCAGCGAAAACACGTATCTGAACCAAATTGTGTACAATTAAATTTCAACCAAACTGGCATTATTATTCCTATGATTCAATTCGAAGTCTGACTTACATGGTCTTTTGTCGTATCCGACAAAATAATTAAAACGTGGCTTTCAACCTTTACAACCATACCAGTTGCACCTACTTGAACACCTGATACCACTTTGACATGATCTCCCGGTTTAAAGTATTTGCATAACTCCTTCTCGTTGAAAGCAATTGTTCCCTGTGCAAAACATGGAACTAATTAAAATTCTTGCCCAGATATATCTTACAACAAATTGACGATGGAAATAAACATAGGAAAAAAATTACCAGCTCAGGCAATTTTGCATAGACGGTATCTTCCTCCACCTTCTCCACCCATCCCTTCAGATTCTTACATTCTCCACGAATGATTATAACAGAATCCCCTTTCATGAAATGGCCTTTTTTCCTATTGGCAAACAAAGTGGACAAACTTGCAACCTCTCCATCATCATCACCAGGCTTCCTGAACTTCTCAAGTTCATCAAATGTAGGATCTATGTTCTGCAAGCTAATACTTTTGACAGAAATGATTTTATACAAAAAACCTTCTTTGAACATCAGACCATCAACCATCTCAAAATATTCACCACTGTCCTTGTCTCGTCGCCGTTCAACACGGATATGCATCTCCCTAACCAAATTGAACACAATATATCAAACTAGTCAAATTTGTCAACAGCATCTATGTTACATTCACTTAATCAAACTTTTAAGAGTTTAAAGTCATTGAATACCTTGCTTCATCAATATTAAAGAAGCGAGGGGGAGGAACAAAAGTCTTCTTCTTTACAACCTCCCTACCTTCCTGCAAAAAATAAGTTACAAAAAATATAAAATAAGCATAAGATTACAGATTTGACAAAATGGACCTATTGGCATATAGTTAGTCAATAAATGAACATACCAATTTATTAGCTAGAGCTTGTAGATCAACTCTAGGTATGAGCTTGACTGTGACTTTCTGACGGACATTATCAACATCGACAACCTATGAGACAAATATATAATGTCAACCAAAGAATGATACAAACATATCAATCTAGTTTCAAGTGTAGCCATACCTTGGCAAGATCCCCCTTGTAAATACCAATCTTCATTCGGACCCATGTATCCCTTGCAAGTTCAACAGCTTTACTTTCAACAGATAAAACATCAGTCATCTCCTTGATGGGCACAAGCGTCACTTTAGCTGAAGAAAAGATGTTTCGCATGCCTTTGCAGGCCTGAAGCGCCAAAAGAAGTTGAAATTTTAAAATATCCAGTTCAATGATAAGAGAAAGAAATACCAGAATCAGATACTCCAGACCTCTAACACATGGGCTTCTTTCTCAGCTTCAACATAAATGTAATTTTTTAGATGATCCAGTGCAACAACTGACTTGATCTGTAGATCAGACCTATCCATAAATTTCTGCATGAGACAAATGGCTGTCTCGCGCTCATGGCCAATCTGAAAACATGCAGGATAGTTAACATAGGCAAGTTGCAAAAAATACTAATAATCTTTATTTTAATCGGTGAATACAAATAATAACATACCGCACATTTGACCATCCATAGTTTGGGATCTTTCACTGACGGCAAAAGCGCTTGTTGCTCAACATCAGTGGCATCCTCAGCATAGTCTACCTGATTTGTTTTAGAATATCTTTCTTTGACACGCCTCTCTATCTCATCAACGTCTTCCTGATCTTCTTGCATTAATATAGGGCGCCGTAATCTTCGACTGTCATCCTCCTCAGGCAAGTCAGCTCCAACATCATTTATAAAATCTGCACTTCTCCCAATATCAAATAAGTAAAACAAAAACCACAAGTAGATATATTAACAACATTTGCAGACATCATATTTTTCAAAATAACTGAGAACATGTCAATTCATAATAGCAACATATCAACAAAAAATATTCACCCCAATAATATTTACCATACAAAACCCAAGAGAAGTTGGATTTAACAAGAAAAACAAAAGAAACATCAGCCTTGCATCAAACTGATACGACAAACAAAGAGAATTAAGTGTAACTTTTGAATTTGCATGTGGGTAGAAATTTTAGGTTCAACATATATTAGCCTAAGCCATATCCAAATTAATTCATAAGAAAGTGGTAGCGACTATAATTATCTGAAAATAAACATTCTTAGGTATAATCGCCGCCGTGAACATATAGCAGGCAAGGTTATAACCCTAAAAAAGATATGCAAAAGATTGAAGTTTTGTCACAACTATTTATTATCGACCATGATTTCTAATGAAGACATATGCGTAGAGAAAACAAAGAGAGAAATAATTCTTAAGTAAAGAGATCACCATCATACCGTCTTCGCCTTCCTCCTCCTCCTCTTCGTCGTCGCTGTCGACCATTGCCTCGAGCTCGAAAAACTGCGATCCGCGTGCCCTCTTTTCCCTGCTCCGGCGGCTGGCGCCAACCTCCTCGTCCTCTTCGTCCTCCTCTTCTTCCTCCTCGTCGTCCTCCTCCGCCGCGTCGTCGATGAATTGAGATCTACTTCTCTTCTTCCCTCCTTTGCCAGTACCGAGCTCCTCCTCCTCCTCGTCTTCATCGTAGGCTTCATCGACGTCGTCGTCGTCGATGAAATCGTCGTCCTCACTTCGCCGCCCTCTCGCCATGGATTCGCCTTAGGGTTTGCTGCTTCGAAGTTGAGAAGAAGGTTGGGAGTTCCAAGGGGCGACGAAGAGAGGGATCAGGATCAGGGATCGACGACAAAAGGGGGCAAGCACCTGGTTATCGATATCGGGTTTGTGCTCGGTTATCGGGTATACATGGAATTGACCTGTTGTCAGATTTCTGTTAATTGCAAATGATCCGTTATCGAATTTATCTAATTCTCTTAATTACTAATAATTCGGGCGGGGCTGATAATTAATTATTGGGTATCAGATATGGGTATCGGATAATCCGTTATAAGGTATAAATTTTTTGTCACTTAAAAAACTTAGATTTGGAATTTCGGATTTAGTTTGTTTGGGTGTCATACTGTCATATTTTTTAAGTTAAAGGTGATAATGATCATCTCAATTGGTTCAGCATCGTCCGCCTCTCAATTAAATACACATAAGTAAATTAAAGGGAGTACAGTATAACAACCCTTTACATGGAAAGGTCGGATACCTGACAAGGGTATTTTATACCCGTTAAAAATTAACTCTAAGACCTATTGGAGCAATCTCTTATATAGTTTACCAACTGTGTCAATCCGTGTGATTGTATTTGTTGTTGTAGCAAATAAAAAAAAATTATGCTCACCTAATATTTCCCTTACAACTCGTTCCAAGGGTATATGAAGGAAAATAAATCATGAGATAAATTTATAGTTGATCGTCAAATATCTAGAGGGTTTTACCCTAAACAAATCATTTGTAAATAATTTGGACTAGATTGATGATACGGTCACTATCCGACTGGCTCCTAGTCATTAGAGAGAATGCATCTACATGTACTCTCTACCTAGGATCTTTTATTTTTTTACTCAAGAGCGGCGAAGCAACAGCATCAGTGAACCACCACGGTGACGCTGGCACTGGCAACAAACAATAACATCGACGAAGCGAAAGAGATCAATCAAGAAAATTTCACCTTAATCAAAAGATATTTTTTGTGGAGCATTAGCAAAGCGACGACGTTAGCCAAGCGACGACGATGGCCATACAACAAACGACTGCGATGATGATAGTGATCAGTGTGTGGCGATAGTGATGTGGGCTACAATGGCAGTGATGTGTCATGGAAGATTTTGAGGGTAAAATTAGAATTAAAAAAAAATAGTGGAAGAAAAAAATGAAAAGAGGAAAACAAGTCCGGCATTAGAGAAGTAGAAGAAAAATGTATAGAGAACAAATAAATTGACTCTGGCAAAAGTGGAAAAATGGTTTTAATTGTATTTTTTTGAAAAAAAAATAGAAATTAAATTCATGATTAATTATATATATATTTTTAATTTTTTTATTAATTTTTTTTACAAATTCCAGGGGTGCTACCGAACTACGCCTCTGTCTAACATGATCTCACCCCGAGCTACCCACAAGGGCGGAGCCACACTATGTGCTACCCGGGCTGTAGCCCGGGTAGCAAATGGCAATGATTAAATTTTT
>JBAMIE010201956.1:0-10994 GCA_037177295.1 Kaempferia parviflora
TTAGACTAACATCTTCTGCAGGGCGTTAGAGAAGTTTTTACCTCAAATAAATAGTGTTAGAGACGCCTCCGGGGATGTTGGAGGTGCATTGACTACCTTGGTCGAATGCCCACGCGGAGAGGTGCGGAGGTGCCTTCCTTGCGGCAGAAGGCACCTTGAAGTTCTTTAGAGGAGCCTCTGCGTAGATTAGATTTGAGGATAGAGTTTGCTTCAACAGCTGCTGCGTAGAGAACTCAAGGCGCCTTCGAATGCATGAAGGCACCTTCGGCCAAATAAAAACCAACCTTTTTGATGCTGATCTAGACTGAGCTAGAGCGCCTCCAACGAAATTGGAGGCACCTCCAACACTGTTTAAAAGGAGTCTTCGAGCAGCACAATGTATAGAACTGATTCTCATGACATTTCTCTTAGGTGCTACTTCAAGGATGATCATACGACTCTGCAACGTTATCCGATGACCGAAAGTACGACTCTCCGAATTCCAAAGTCGTCGGTATACTTTTGTTTATTATAATCAAATTCTAATATTCTTGTACTCAATTCTGTACTTATAATTATTCGGAATTGCTAGTGAATTGTCCAAAGTAAACACTTAACGAGTGTGAGCTTTGGAGTAGAAGTCGACACAAGTTCCGAATCAAGTAAAACCAAAAGTATTAGTTTGGTTTTTTATTTTTATTCTTTACTTTCTCATTTCCGCTCCACATACTCTTTATGAGATCAATTTCCGAAAAATGTGAAAAAGCCACTTCAATTAGGTTCGACTATAAGTAAGATTCCTCTGGGTTTTGATGATGATGGTGACAGTGATAATGATGATGATGGTTCTTTATGATTTTGTTATGTATGAATGTTATTTATCTCAGAATTAGTGTGAACCCTAAACCCTTCTCTCTCTCTCTCTCTCTTTTTTGTATTTTTGATTAATACTGTTAATTTGTTTCAAACAAGGTTGGTGAGACCAAGGACATGTCAGAGGAAGTAAGTCTTTGCATATTAAGTTTTGTGTTAGTTTATAGGATTTTATTTATTATAAAAAATGATACTTTTGTTTGTTTGTTTGTTTTTTGATACAGGAAGAAAAGAAGAATAGAAGGAGATCAAGGAAGTGTATACCGAGAAAGACGATGATTTCTTTTTGTATCTTTCCATTGTGTTGAGATTATTTGGTGACTTATTGATTTGTTGGATGTGAACTTTTAGATTGGAATGTTGAATGTTTTTGGATCTGATGATTTGCATATATTGATATATTGACTTGTTTTTGGTATGGTTTCATTTTGAATATGTTTGTTTGACTTGTATGGATTACAGATTTTGGTTTGGAATGTTGAATATGTGTTGGAGTGTTTGTGTATGCATAAACAAGTTTAGATTTGTATACACGATAAAATGCAGAAATGGGTAAGTTATGGGCAAAATTATGTGTTTCGTAACAAATTTGGCGACGAAAAGTTTTCATCACCAACTTATTGTAAATCCACAGTGTATCATAAATCTACAACAAATCCCGTTTCCATCATAGATTTGCAACGAATCCATTTTCGTTGCAAATTTGCGATGAAAATGGAATTCGTCGCCAAATCTAGGACGAAAATGTATTCGTCGCAGATTTGGTGACGAATCCTTTTCGTCCTAAATTTGCAACGAAATAGAATTCATGGCTAAATCTGAGACGAAAACACAATTTCGTCCTAGATTTGTGTTTGTGCATTGTGCGACGAATTTTGTTTTCGTTGCAACATTGTAAGGAATTTTGCGACGAAAATAAAATTCATTGTAGAATTTGCAACGAATTTACATGGGTTCGTCACACAGTTTAGCAATAACTTATTTGCGATAAAAAATTATTTGTCACAGAGTTCGTCTCGAATATTTTTGCAACGGTATTTTTTTTAAAAAAAATCGTCACAAATGATCTAAGTTTTTTAGTGTGGAAAACACAGATGAGTCATGACATTCGGTCCACCATCATAAGTTTTTTTTAAACTCCCAAGTACAATGTGTTTTAGGTGAGATTTAAACCCTCGTTACGTAGATAATGTCCAATCCCATCTCTTACCATCGCACCCTAACCCGAGCAAAAAAAAAAAAAAAAAAAAAAAAAAAATCTAAAATTGTACTAGGAGTGGTTGTGTTTTGCCGTGCAATAAATTATGAGCTAAGGCGCCATCTGTCCGAGTCAAATTGTCATGCTATACAATTTAATTAGTGACATTTTTTAAAAAATAAATAAAATTATGTGGATTTTATACAATGACTTACATGTCAAAGTAGGTAAATGTATTTATATGAACTTGTATGAATGGCTTTCGTGCACGCAATAATTAATGATGCAGTTGGGAGCTTCTTCAAGTTTGGAATTAAGGTGATAATTTTTGACAAATAGTCCAATACGTAGAGTGTGTTGTGGCGATCGATTTCTATTATATGTTTGATGTTAATGGGCGATAAATTAACGATATATAAGATATGCTCTATATGCTAGAAACGTTGAAAATTCGCATTGAGTACTATTTATATGATACAATTTTCATCCATAATATCACTTGTGAGAAAAATCAAACTAATTGATTGAGCTAAGCTAAGGTCATCAAAAAGGTCAATTAGCAAAAGATGATCTGCTCACCAAACGCGTCTTTATACTCATCGCAAGGTATTTGGAAGGGATGTAAATTACGATAACCGAATGACATGTCTTTAGATGAGAGGAATTTTATTCCAAAGATTATTCCTCTAGGATTCGACTCTTGTTTTCATGTGACAATCTACTACCGACAACTCCTGGGGATAAAAAAATGGCAATCATTAAGTTTTGATTGGAGTGGGAGAAGATAAGATAGAAAAGGCACACGAAAACTATTTAATTTAATGTTGCTGCTTGATAAAGTCGGCAACTTGATGGAGTGCATTTCATCAATCATCACTGAGCATGCTGATCCAAACCTGGAGATCAAGCAAAGTGCCTGGGGAAGTTTATTCTTTATAAAGAAGGTCGTTTTCATGCAATTTTTTGTTTTAAAAAAAAAACAAAGTGGGGAAAGTTCCTCAGTGATGGAAATTTTCATTTTTAATTTTAATTATGTGCTGGGCCGAGGGGTATCTACATAAAGGGTTGACTAAGATCACATGGATCTATGAAGGAAAGATTGGCTAAAGAAAAGCCTAGCAAATTAGAGTAGAGAGATTGATTTAAGCTTCTCACTTAATCATAGCAATGGAATCCAAGGCACACTCTTCTGTTATGATGTTCTTCCAACAAATCCCTATCTTAGTGTAAGGAGAATAAGGGATTATGAAAACCCATTTTTTGGGGGCAAAAGGCAAATATATAATAACTTATGCCTTTCTTAGATGTAATGATCTATATGGGGAATAATCTTTCCAAACCAATAATGCATGAAGATTTTTTTAATATTGGATGTACCTATAATAGGGATGAAATGCACCAATTGAATTCTAACATTAGAATTATGTATATTCAATCGATTGAAAACTATATTACCTGAAATTTTTTTTTTAGAACATTCAAATTATCTTACAATATTTTGGGCACTAAGAAATAACAAAAACTTTTTAAAAATATTGTAGCTGAAGTGTATAATCCACTCAGGCTTGCCCAACCTAATTGTCCTCCCCATTTATCTTATTTGGTCAACCTAATTGATAAGCTTAACCAACTAACCTCACTAGTTCTATGTAGCTGCCTTGACCCATTTGTCTCTTTCCATCTTGTACTTCTATATGATTTACCCAATTTGTAACATTCAACCTGTTCAATCCAGTAATGACAGTGAATAATTCAACTCGTCTAATCTATCTACTTTGCATAATCTACCTTAGCTCGTTTGACGTATCTAGCTCGCCTATGTTTTGACTCACTAGACCTAATCGATCAGCCTAATCTAATCAATCAGTGTAGTTTGCTTCAGCGCACCCAATTGCTCAATTCATCAATCTCTTCAAATAAACCTAGCCTACTTACCCGCTTACTCAATATGTTCAACTCCTTACCTCACTCAAACAGTATAGTCCATTTAATTGACTAGACTTAATCAACTTACCTAAAATGTATATTCTGTGGAGTATCTAAAGTATAATAGAAATATGTAATCCTTGATACACTCAATTCACCTGACGCATTCTTTGAAGGATAAAGTATCATAGAAATATGTAATCCGTGATTCACTCAATTCACCTGGCTCATTCTTTAGAATAGGGCAGCCACTAATGTGTTGTTGAAACCTAGAAAGACTAGTGGACCGACCGACAACCCAGAAAATTAAGACCCGCAAGTCATCCTGTTGGTTGGTGGTCATAACAAGAAGTTAAAATTATAGTGACCGTCTACAACATAAACAGAACATGGCTAGCTCATTCTAATCATGTGCCTAGCCAACTAGATTACAAAGATCCAGTACTCATATTGAACGGCTGCTGCTTCAAGAACTATTCTGGAAATTGAACATGGTACAAGCAAGACTTTTGATGGTATACATCAGCACAGCGCCATTAGTTTAACTGTACAAAAACTGGGATGACATGGTGGGAAGCAAAATTTTACTCTCGTTGATGCAGGTAATTGCACAATGCACCCTTTTTGCAATGCCCACTCTCATAGAACTTGCACACCCCTCTCTGCCCTTGTCCTCTCAGAGGTCGTACAGGCCCTCCAGCTCCACCAAAATAATTTCGATTTTGTGAATTATATCTGCCACTATAACCTGAATCACTGCCTTCATGGTACCTATCCCCACCATGTCTTTTCTGAAGGTCCACATTCTCATGGTATATGTTTGCGGAACTCCCGCTAGCACTCTTGTTTCCTTGAAACGTTCCCCCACTAGAGTTGGCATTTTCATTCTGATTTATATATCCTGTTGCTGGAAGTACCCAGCCAGATTCTGCACCAGAGCTTATCTTCATGGTTGGTTCCCAGCCAGTATTGATGTTTAGGTTGCCTTGAGTATTCAAGGCTTCTCTTGAGTCCCTCACTGCCATTTTTGCCCAACATGTGCTTGTATCAGCATTTTTCATTGTGGGCATAGTCCAACAGGTTTCAGTGCTTGTTTGTTCTGCAGTTTCCCAAGCCACATTGTTTTTCTCTTGAACTCTCACTCCACTGACCATACCAGATCCAGCTCCATGAGCGGCTGCTCCAATTCTTGGGCAATGTGGGGCTATCTCCCAACTGTTGTCAGCAGAATCATCAGCCATCTCACAAGCAGTGTTTCTTGATGACTTAGGTTCAGCAAACATATCTGTTATAGTTGGAGATAGTGGAGGAAGAAAATCAACCGAGGAAACCAATATGCCACTTGGGTTCTTCCCAGAGGCAGAATCAACAGCAGCATTCCATTCATATGGTCCAGAAGTTGGTGTAGTATAAGGTGATGCCAACTCAATGCCCTTTGTATCAATATGTGAAAGGCCAGAGAAGTATTCTGGATTTTCAGTTTCCGTTTGATCTAATTTATTCCCTGAAAATGCAACATTTGTGCCAAAATAATCAGGATTATCCTGGTCTTTTGTCACTTCAGGTGCTAGTTTGGGATCTGTCAATGCTTCTGATTTCTGAACTGAATCATTGTCTAATGCATCAGGTTTATATGCAGCCGTCCTAATTGGAGTGAGGTTTTGCACCTTGTCATCTGTCTGTGCAAGAGAAAGCTGTTTGTTCTCTGACTCATAAGACAGGGAAGCCAACCTTTCAATCTCAGTAATCTTATCTGTCATTTCAGACTGGACTTTCATGGAGGCTTGTATGCCATCAACCTCAGCAGAAAGGCAAGGACTAATTCTATTTAATGATCCTGATGCAGGAACAGTAATAACAGGACTCTGTACATCTGCATCTTCTGAGGGTCCATCCAAGACCCTGTGAGAATCAGAGTCATCTATTGGAAAAGAAGAGCCAAGTTCATCACTACTTGGAGTTGGGCTAGGACATGAACTTTCAAAAAATTGGCTGTTTTTCCTAAATGACGCACTTGAAGAAATTGGATGAGATAAAGACTTTTTCTGCTGATTGGTCAGTGATGAATTACTCAAATTATCCATTTTGTCAAGATCCAGGTTGGTATCAGCAGCTGATATTGCTGTAGCAGACTCTGAGACCCAGCCTTTTGGCTCTGCATATTGATCAAGGGCATTCGGTGATGACTTTGGACTCCATTCATCAACAGCATCCACTAATGGAACAGTAACCTTGGTGTCCATAGTGTTAGTGCCTAATTGATGCAACTGAGCACTTGGTATAGCATTCCAGCTATAGCGTACTGTATGAATAGAAGTAACAGATGCAGAAGGTGGCGTAGTATGTTCTTGATGACTTGTCCAGCTCATACTACTTGGCCGCAGAGTGGGAGTAGGTGGGCTGTATCCATCATTTTCCCATTGACTTCTAGGATTATTGGGTGATTGAATTTGCTGGTAGAGTTGAGAAACCTGATGGGATTGTTGGCTTAAAGGGCTCTGACTAGGATATTGACCTTCATAACCCTGACCAGTAGGTATTATGGGTCTAGTCCTAATTGAATTCCAGGAACTCCTGTTGTCATGGTTCCTGCTCCATCTCTCAGCATTTTCTACTTGCATTCCTATGCCTTGATAAGCTGGAGAATTGTACGGACTTCTACTAGAGGGAGCAGAAAAACTTGGTTTTGGGTCTGGGATATTATAACTTGCATGTTGGTCGAACCAAGTATTTATATCTGCTGAAGATTCCCAGACACATGTAGAGGCTCCGACCCTTCCTTGAGTAATGAGTTCCCTGTTTTGCTCACTGTAATTAGATACCTGAAGAACCTGTTTATCAACATTTGTCACATTGAACCCCACAGCAGATATAGTCGCATCATTCTGATTTGCATTCAAATGGTAATCCTTTTGCTTGATATCTGCAAGTGGCAGATTATTATTGTCTCTCAAACCCATATCCCAGTTATGTCCAGTCTTAGCTGCACCTGAAAAACTTGGAGACTGGGTAAGATTAGCAGTTTGAGAATTTTGTTGTGAACAAGTCTGGAATTTCAGCAGTGCATCAGTCAATAACATGGATTCTTGATTTTTGGATGCTAGCCATACCCTAAGATCTGGTGGGAAAAACCCAGTGGAGCTCCATTTGCGCAACTGCAAAATTGAAAAGGGTCCCTGGATTTTTCCAGATGGATCTTGATAATGCCACACTTTGTCGTGCTCACTGCCATATTGTGACACAGAAACACCTAAAGATCTTATCACAGTTTCAGATGCAGCATTATAAGAGTTTTCTACTTTAGTTTCAAGTTGGGTACTGTTCCAAACAGTGGCATCGTGTTTCACTGCATGATTATATGCAATCTTATCTCCAGCATTTTCTGGTCTATGATTTTTGTTTGATATCCGATCAGTGCTTAAGGTTCTTGTTGCCTCATTCAATTGGTAACTTGAAATTGATTCTCTACCAGGAGATAATAAATTCCTTCCTCTCTTAAAAGATAAAGGAACACTGGACCTGTTAAATCTATCTGCATAATGGGAGCACATCAACAAATACTGAGGAATGTTATCGACCTAGCAGTTTAATAGGATAAAAGCTGATAAAAGTTCACCAATAATGCAGGAGAAAATACCTTCTTTCTTATCATATGTTTCTTCAGGAGATTCATAAGTGGGATCCATATGTGGATCAACATGTATTTCTGAAATTTCACCAAGTCGACGCTGGTGTTCCTCAGGTGTGTCCAAAATCTGCAACTTCTCAATGCACTCTCTGAGCGTAGAAATAGTTATGGATATTTCAACAAAATAATTGAAGGTGACTTTAGCAATGTAGTTTATGTTGACAAATATATCAACAACAAGAGATTTATTACAAAGCAGAGGACGGAATAATGACTAAGTCCATTTCTTCAAGAAAACCCCATATTTGAATTTCTGTAGTGAGAAAAATATCTTATGTAGCAAAGAGAAACCCTACCTCCAAGTAAAACCGTAAATGAACCAAATGTTCCTTGCCAAGAACTTGTTTATCTTTGTTCAACATGCACAATATATATGTTCAACTCGTTAATCTTGTGAGAGGATATTGTGAACTATTTGTGAATATGTCCACAAACAATACTTGTGAATCATGTTCATCAATAGAATTCTTATAAAATAAATATACCTATAAATAAACAAAGAACCTCTCACAAGCTTGTAATATGAAGCTCACTAACCAACCAAACATGATTAACAATGTAATAATTCAACCAAGCTTAAATTAAGAGCTCCATAACATCTAAATGAACCAAGCTTGAACAACTGTTTCGACGGCTGGACTAATTTTAGACTTGGTTCGACTCAGTTAGCTTACCAAACAATCTTGAGGAACAAACACAAAGCTTGGTTTGGCTTGACTCATTTACAGCCCTACCTCCAAGAGTCATGGGCCTTGGGAAGAAATGGAACAAAGTTACTCAACGACAAACCATAAGAATGTGCCACATGACAAGCAAGGCTCAGAAGTAGTCATACATCCATACCACCCTGAGTTACAAGTCAGGCCAAAGTACCAGATCAACATGCCCTACACTGATCCACATAGACAAACCACTTCAAGTAGCCTCCATCCAACACCACACAACAGATGGTAGGTCATCAATGGCCTCCCAATCAACAAGTTCAGCACCACCTCATCAAGTTGCAACTAGTGAGATGGGTACTCCACCATAGGATCCTAGGGCAAGACCCAATTTGCATCACTTCTTCGTCCCTTATTGTTAGAACAGTTAAAAAAATGGCAAGATGGCTAAACAGTACAAATAATTATCCGAATTCAAATATCCAAGAAGTCACATGTCAGAGTAGTCTAAGTGTCAAAATGAGTAGAGTTGTCCAAGGAGGCAAAAAGGGTAAGGGAAATTCTCAATGCCTATCGAATTGTTGGGCATGACACCCAAAGATGGCTAAATGTTGGTCAACATCACTCAAAATTCTATACCGATCATTGATTCTTTTCAGAAGCCCAATCACCACCATGAACTCCTCGCTCCTCGTCAAGCCCTACAAGCATTTCCAACCCCTCACCACCGCAAACACCCTCACACTTCCCAAATCCTACCATCAACACCGCAAACTGATGTAAACCCTTCTCCCTTTTGTTATTGAGTTATAATTTTAGCTTAGTGAAGATGTAGCAGCAATAGTTCCCACTTTCAGTCTTTGTCTGTTCATTGAAATGTGTCCCAAGCTTCAGCATGATTCGCCAAGTCTCTAATTTGTTGGGTCCAGCATAATTCCTTCATGGAGTTGCAACCTTTGGATCTAGTAAATTCATTCTAACCTTTCTAATTGATGATTTTTGATGTTTTGTATTAAAGGTAGGTTGACTATTGATGATACTTTCTTACGTGACTTTGATTACCCCAAATGAATAGACTTTTGATTTCATCATAATTTGATTGGATCCTAACCTGGAATTTGATACTCATAACTCATTATTCTTTTGTTTATATTGATATTGAATTCTTGTGCCTAGAAAATGTGATTTAATGAAAAGTTTTATGAGACCTAAATTTTTGGAAGGGTTCTAATTTCTGAAAGTGAAGTTTGTCCATAAAGTGCAGAGTGGATCCAGCTCATGACATTTATTGATCACCTCTTGTTATCATTTACATTTAATCTTCATGATTTGTATATTTACAAAAAAGCCCTTAAATACACAAATTGGTCCCTACCAAACCTTAATTGATTCATTATTTCTAACTATAGAACCTAATCATCTACTTTGAACATGTTCATGACATCTCTGTCTATTTTTTTTTTTTTCATTTTATCATCTTAAAATAGCACTCTTCTCGAATGTTCGCGTTTATTATTTTATCCTATCTAGGGACTTCACCATCCATCTAAGCATTTTTATCTATATTACATTAACCTTTTGCAAATGTCACTTCTTAATGGTCCAATACTCGATCCATAAAGTATGGCAAATCATACCAGAGTGTAATAAAATTTTCCTTAGCCTAAAAGGACAATGATCTGTTGGGACCTTGTAGAGGGGGGAGGGGTGAATAGCCCGGCACCTCAAGTTCTTCGTCTTTCTATACTCGTTAGTGCGCACAGTGAAAATACAAAAGAAAACACTAACAAAGAAAGACAAAGATACAAACCTAATACGTTTATGTAACGTGGTTCGGAGATTGCTTATTCCTACTCCACGGCGTGTCTGTAAGGTGGACGACTCCTGTGATCCTTCGGTGGATCAATCCCCGGAACTCCGGCTAGCTCAACTTCTCCTTATCGGTGGAGAAACCTCTCAACAATCCTTCCGAGATCTCTCGGATGCTTTCGGAATGCTTTGGAGCTTGAAGACTCAAATTAGGTTACCCACCACTAATTTTCGTCAACCTAAGCCAAGCTCCCGGGCTTGGGTTAAATAGGCAAAGTGTTGAACATGCTCAGCCTTTTTGCCGCCACCAGTCGCCTGGTCCAACCACCAAGCGCCTGGTCCCTCAACGGTCGCGAACAACTAGCCAAACGGATAGTTTTTCTCCTGCACCAGTTGCCTGGTCAGGGACCAATCGCCTAGTCCAGGTACCTGGTCACAGGTTGATCACTCGACCAATCTTTCTGTTCGCTCCCGTTTTCACCCATCAGTCACCTGGTCACAGTACTAGGCGACTGGTACAGTGCACCCACCACTCATTCTCACCCGACCAACCTAACCTAGCCTTCAAGCCTTCTTCCATCAACCTTGCGTCCCTCGGATGCCTCCCCATCCTTTACGCCTTGCCTTCTAGAAGCTTCCGTCGGCTTCGGTCCTTATTGTCGGGTCCTCCAATGTCAAATCCCACTTGGGCTTACGCCACCAAGACTCCTCCTTGGATTTACACATCCAAGACACCACTTGAACTTTCCTCCAATGCCAAGATCACACTTGGACTTTGCTCTTGTTGTACTAATCTCCTGCACACTCAATTATGCATATTAGATACAACAATAAACCTAACTTAAACCTTTGCCCAAAC
>JBAMIE010201965.1:0-10994 GCA_037177295.1 Kaempferia parviflora
TGACTAGTGCATAAGGGAGTGCAGACACCTGGCTTCGCTATGATTTAAAAATTATATGAAATATGTGGCAAAAAGGTAAATCGCTCGCCCCCAGCGCCCCGCCGATCCGTTCTAGAACCAACACGGAGGACGTAAATCACGTATGACTACTAGTAAAAAAAAAAAAAATTATATCAAATATGATATTATGGATGAGAGATCTTACACCCACTGGCCCAAGTATAAAAAAACTAATTCATTTGAGAAATAAGTTGAGATAAAAATCCCCTCTGCTAATGAGTTATGTGCTTATCCTCCTCTGTTTTATCTTTTCTACGAGGAAAAAAAGTTTTTTTCACCCCAAGTTTCTTCCACTGCAAAAAGCCCGTCAAATTCTTGTCCCCCATGAATTCCCTGAACAGTTTGCAGTTGCTCACTGTCTGGGAACTAATCATGGTCCAACAGTGTCCCAACGGATGCAGAGTGGTGAGAAGGGAATCAAGAAATTGGATTGGGGAATGAGCACCAAACCACTTTGTGGCTGTGGTAATGGAAAAGGAAGTCGAACCGAAGTGGGAGTAAAGGCACAACAAACCAAAAGCAGAGAAGCGTATTAAAATCCAGCAACCGAAAAAGAAAAGTTGAAGTAAGTTTGCGAGGAAGGGAACGAAGAATCGCAAGGCCGGATAGCAGTGAGTGAGTAGTAGCGAGGGATGGGCAGCCAAATATTCCGCCAGAAGTGGCGACTACACCCGTCAATAGATTGACTGCGTTGGGATTTGTGCTGCCGCTTTGCTGAATACAGTGAGTCTCGATCCCAATTTAGAACCCCCTTTCTGTCTTGTCTGCTAGAAAGGAATTTGCAGAATCGGAGGGTGGCACGCTTCTTGTGTTGCCCGACGCTGAAGGTTTTTGCGCGAAGAAGAAGAAAAAAAGTGTTTTTGCGAAGGATTTCTTGGTGTTCATTCCATCTCTTTACATTCTTTCTCATACAAAAAATAAAAATCCAATTTTTTTGGTAGATAATCCTTTACTTTTCTTCTCAAATAGGGAGAAGAAGCAACCTTTTCTTCGATCGTTCCGGTGGTGATTGGATTTCTGCTGTTCAGAGATCAGAAGCAAGCTTTTCTTAGATTGTTAGTGATGAAATCTGGAAAATTGGCTTAGTTGTGGCTGATACTGATGTAGCATCGCAAATAAATTGTCAACTTAAATATAACAGTTCTGAGATTTCCAGGAAGTTCTGTTTCTTCAATTTGTTCGTGGACTGTTGTTTGTTTCAACAAATAAGCTTCTTTTGGGATGAGAATGGAGGCTGACCATAACTTGAATTTTCACAATGGAAGAGTAGTCTTTCCTCCATCTCTTAGCAATCAGAATGTAGTATCGTTTCAACCAGTGGCAATAGGGTTGGTATCAGAGGGAATGTATAATTCAGGTGAAATTAGCACTATGACAGGAATGATCTTGCCTGGCAACCCTGGCACTCAAAGTCATACTGCTTCTGTGATGCCACTTCCAGGTAATCTTTCAGGAAACATCATTCTAGATCCCATGCCCCCTGTCAAACACAGTGCACCGGTGGCTACGCATTGGTCTTTGGAAGAGTTATATGTGTTGAGACAAGGCCTTACGGAGTAAGTTGATTTTTCTTGTTGATTTTGGTCTTTCTTGCTTCTTTACTTCATGAATGCATATACAACAACAATAACCAAGTCTTATTCTGCTAAGTGAAGTCGGCTATATGAATCACTTTTGTAGTAGTAATTGATACTATATGGTTAAATAAGCGTGGTTGTCCTTGTAGCCGACCTAAAATTTGAGACATGTGACCTGTTGTCATTGTACATATGTTCCTGTTTTTTCCTGATAGGTGTGTCATGGATTCCGGTCTTTAGTATTTCAATATCTTAATTGAACTTGATCGTGGAGATGAATTATCTATTTCAATAATGGTGTTTGATTTAGATATCTCAAATTTCTCTCTTCTCAAACATAATAGTTGTAATTACTTGTTCATGTCTTAGCTCCTAAGGAAACATGTCTTTTCTCTTGCATACTAGAAAATGTAGTCCTTTTACATGTTACTCGTATTCCCTCTTCCTGTTTCTCACTAATTTTTTGCTTGACATTATTGTTTTATGTCAAATGTCCAGATATTCTACTGAGCCTATTAATATAATGAAATATATCAAGATAGCAGCTAAGCTGCCTGAGAAGACAGTGAGGGACGTTGCAATGAAGTGCCAGTTGATGGTTGTGAGTACTCATTTAAACATGTATAGAATTTGACATTTTTTTTATACTCCATAGTTGCAAAACATTTTGAATGCAAGCCCTTCACATCCTTAGTCCATCACATACATCAATTCATAGCATAGCAGTTAAATATATTCATAGAAGGAGATGTTTCACTTTTATTTCAAAAAACTTGAAGATTTATTTCTTTTCTGTAGTTCATATGGCAAACCCATCAAGTGAAAAGCAAATCTTCTAATCAAACATCATAAATGTTGAAATGTCTGAGTTGGGTGCCTTCCATGCATGACAGGATGTTAAACCAATAACCCAGAAAAAAAAATGAATGTACTATACACCTTCTTGAGAGACAAGTAATGCAGGTCTCACGGTGAAAGATCAGAAAGGCTTAGAAAAATCATGATCATTGAAAACAATGTTATTCATCATCCTCAAAATTCAATGTGACTAAGGATAGGGTATGTTTGAAAACCTTTATACTTTCGTTTCTTTTTGCATCTAAATGTTGAAACTTAAGAAAATGTGACTTATTGAGAATGTCATTGTCAGCATTAGTAATCATCATCATATCTATTTTATTTCTTCTTTAATAAAATCATGACTGGGGAGGTACTTGGGTTTTGTGATGCTTCTCAAGTAGTACTATTTGTCGCAAATCTTTATCTTTTTTAGTTATTTGTGCACTTTTTACAAGGTACTTCTAACTGACATTATGATTTTTATTGTAGAACGAGGAGAGTGGTAAAAGACGCAGATTAGAAAATTACCATGTTGAAAAGAAGGTAAAGGAAAGCAAATCTCCTACCTGATAAAATTTTCCAAACTGCTGGTTGCAAATATCATTTATTTGCTTCCATACTTGTTCAATCTTAATAATAATAGTTTGGTATTCTTTTTCTTTTCAACTATATATATTCTCCTTCTATTTGATCACTTATTACTGGTATCTAAAAATTACATCCATGTCATTTGTAGATTTTTTTGTTCTCTGATGTCTATCATAGTTATAAGAAAAAGTTAGAATGAGTTGAATGAAATAAGTTATATATCAGGTGCTTTTCTTGTTGTATGGGAGCATACTTGACTACGGGAAATTTTATATCTTATGTTGATGTGGGAATTTTCTTCAGGAAAAGATTGTGTATACTTCCTCACTGAGCACTGTGCATTCGTTGCAACCAGAGAGCGTGGCCACCTTTTCATTGAGGGTGCATGATGTGCCCAGCAATAATCAACTTTGTCGAGGTTATTTAAAGTACCATTACCATAATTTAATCTTGTTCGATAGTGAACCTCTTGTTGTGATTCTTAACTAAGGAAAATGAGGATAGAATTATCTTATATAACTTAAATAATCAAAGTGCAAAATTCAGTAGTCACCACATAAAGTGCTTTAAATGTGCCTTTCTAATGTAAGAAATGCAAATGTTGAAGTGTATATTTCTCAAGAGTTTTTTTTTACTATGTTTGATTATTTCTATGGAAATGTGTTCCCCTACATGTATTTGCATTTCTTTCATGAGGATTTTGTTTGAGAACTGTAGGAACTGCAATGTGTTTATTTTGATTGTTTGATTCTTTTGATGTATGCACCATGATCTATAATGAAATTTTATTGAAGTATGGCATGTGGTTGTGCCCAGAATATTCCTATGCTTGTGGAGTTTACTATGGTTTTAAGATTCCTGGAGTCTTAGTTTCCTTTTTGCTTCACAGAATTGTAAAACGAGGGAGTAGTACTCAGGTTACTTCTTTTGAATGGCCCTTGCTCTTCAACAACTACATAAGTAAGAAATAGCTTCATGAGATTAGAAAAAAAACAGTTAGTATGGAGGCCTACGACCATAGTTATTCTCAAATTATGTGATTTTGGTTGAAGATAGAATATTATTAGGTGGTATTATAGAGGTTAATACTTAATTCATGTACAATTGCATATCATGGTTTCAGTGATATCACTAGAAAGGGAATGATATGAATAAGCACGAGATCAAAGAAGTCATTTTGCAATCTATATGAATGATAATAGATTTGTCAACATATAGCTGAACCTGAGGTTTAAAAAGTCTTGTTTTGATATCATGTTTAAGTGGTTGGTCGGAATGCGATAGTTTTCATATGGAGCTGCCTACTGTGTGAATATGAGGTGGTGCTGGTTGACACGAGTAAGAGGTGTACCTAGGGGCTATGGTTTTCTTCACTTACCAAATCTATGGGCTTTCGTTGTTCGTTAGAGATCTTCACTCAAGTGCCCTTGTTGGCTGCAAAACTCAGATGTTGGAGCTTCCTTGACACTTGTAGGCCATGATTAGTGATCACCATTACAAGATTGACCTCCTGCATGTTTCAACCATGTCTTGAACTTGAGCATGTGTTAGTTTCATTGAGTTGTGGAACTAAAGGATTCAAACAACAACTAATCGTTAGAAACATGCTCGGAGATGTGATGCTTCTATTCATTTTGTTAGTTATTATGTTTATGATGTCAAAATATTTTATCACTGCAAACTGGCTCTGGTTTTGTCATTAACAATTAGTAGTAGTCAAGCAAGCACACAATTTTGCATAGTTCTCTTCTAAAATTCAGTTATAATCATGGATAGTTCCATTTTCTGTTTGATTATTTACCCTTTTCACTTTCATTTTGCTTTTCCCTTCTCAATAATAACTTTTTGTTTTTCAACAGCTACTCCAATAAACTTTGAGACACAGCGCCTTCTAATGGAGAATTTTAATCTTCTTAGTCAGATCGGATCGAACCTTGAACTGAGTAAGGTTGATATTATACACCCTCTACTAACATTTTTCCTTCTTGCATTCAAGTTTTATGTTAATATTATTGTATGAATACTCATGATCAAGTCCAACCTTTGTGATTGAGTTGAGGTTTTTTTTACACTAAAAAGGTGGCATACCTTCTTGTCATCCGGGAATATATAAATAAGAAAAGAAATATAGTAACCGCGACGAGGATTAGGGAATATACAAGGAATAGGAAATGTAAAGGAGATATGCGAAGGATATAGAAAATAGCTTATGTAGATTGTAGTTAACTAAACAAAAGAAAATTAGTTGGCAATTGTCTTCCTTTAGCCTATAAACTTACTTTAGTTATTGAGCTAATTGTTATCAAATTCCAACTCATTCCACAATTCATAGATTATTATCCTACACCATATCAGAATAGAACTATGAATAGAAGCATCTCATATTTTTACATATAATCTTTAAGTTATACTCACAAATGATTCATTTAAGTGTGCTTATGTTTTACCAATGGTTTTCTTCTTTTTATTAACCTTTTGCTAAGAATCATTTGTTTTTCTGATACATTTCAGGTTCAAGATAACATCAACCTATTCTATTGCACCAGAGAAAACATAACCAACATTTTGACTAGGTATGATCTACATTTAAGTTTCCCAAGTAGCAACCTTTGGCTGATCTTTTAGTACAGATTTTTAAGGGAAACTTCCTCTTTAAACAGCATGAGCGTCGACCCGGGCATCATGAGTCAGATGCCTTCGTTGCCTGTGTTAATCGATGATCATCTATTCCAGTCTATTCTTCCCCTTGCTAACCAGGTGAACTACAATTTTCTTATGTGGAATTATGAATATATTTAATAAATTGCGTCCTCAAACTTGGCTGTTATGTTATTTTGAAGGTGAATTTACCTGCAAATACTTCTCTAAAGGAAGAACCGAGGTACTGGTGAATCCTTTTCGCTTCGAGGGTGGCTATTCGATATCTGTTACTGAAGTTGGCTTCCACATAGCAAATGGAAGCTTCTTCAGATGGCTGCTATGTTCTTCAAGGGAGATCCTACTCAGAGCTATAGCGGTGCGCGATGCCTTGCATTCAGTATGATATATAAATGCAACTTGATATGTTACTGAGTTGCCAATGTAAATCCTTCATTTGGTAGCAAGTGTCTATATAATGAGGTGCTTTCAGGTCTAGTGATTCTTTTGGATTTTATCATATTCTTTTTTTCTCTGCGTTTTAGTTGAATAAACGTATGTAGTCTCAGTCTTTACTGAACAATCTTCAAACTATGTCGCATGGAAGAATGTAAGTGAAGACAGACTTTTCTTTCAGAGATATAAATTTGTAAATCATCTAAATATCCGATCGTCAGCAAATAACTTACCGTAACGAATTATCTTTCATAAAAAATAATTAATTTTTATATTAGATATTAAATTGATAATAATATATACAAAATAATTAATTTTTATATTAGATATTAAATTGATAATAATATATACGACACTTGATCTTAAGCTAAAAGATCGAGAAATGTATACTTTTTAATGTTGCCGAATTAAGATATTTATAGAAGTTCCTTTGTTTGCGATGTTGTCAATACTAAGATGCATGATTAAAAAGAACTATAGTAGTGCAATACCTATTAATGAGAAAAATTCTTCTAGATCTTTGATTGTAACGAGAAAATCTGCGGCTGAGTTTCGAACTCTAGATTTATGATTAATTAATGAGAAAAATTTTCAATAATATGCTTCACCTCAGCTGAGTCTTGAACATGAGATCTCTGATTAAAATTACTAGTAAATCTTAAAATTATTTTCGGTATAAAAAGAAAAAAAGACATTAGTTTAATTTACTTTTGGGGTTAATTAATTGAAAGTTAATTAATAAGAACCTAGATTCTTAATAAAATAATAATAATAAGATAGTAAAATTTGTTTGGAATGTTGGCTTTCGGGATAAATTTTCATGTATACTTTTTTAATTTACTTTGACGGTCGATGACAAATTTTTATGTTATCTGAGTTGGTTAATTAACTTTTTTTTTAGTATTTTTATGTATCTGAATTGAGGGGGCGCTTGGTAAGTGGGTTTAGATGGTTGGAATGAGTCTCATTCTTGATGCTTGGTAGACGGGAATCAGATTCTAAATTTGAGTTTCATACCCCTAATTTCATAACCAACACCTCATAGGTTATCACTAAACTAATTCCCTCCTCAATCAAATGTATTACCGATTACCAAATTTATACTAAGCGCCCCTGAATATTTTATTATAGTGATTTACAATGAATAATTTATCTGCGTCAAGAGAACGGATCATTTCCGGCCCGGCCCAGTCAATTTGGGTCGTGTTGGGCCACGGTGTGATAAGTAGGGGTGGGGATGCTGCTCCATTAACCCTTCACTGCTGCTCAGCTTCGCGCCGCACTGCAAGGGCATCTCCATCTCGCCGCCGCCCCCGCCGCCGCATTCATTGCGATCGTAAGCGCTTCCTGTCCAGCATTTGATGGATGCGTGTAGATTAAATTGTTTCCGAGATCCTTCTATCCTTTTTTTTTTTGTCAGATTGTTTGAGATTAGGGCTTTCTCTATTTGCCAATTATTTCTGCGGTCAGTGAGTGGACTACAAGAATGTGTTTCACGTAGCAATTTGTCCGGAAGATTGCGTGGTAGTTTTGCCGTCGGTTGATGGTTAATATGATTTTTTGAACACTTGTGGATGTATAGCCTCGAAAAACTGCAAAAATGTTGTTTTGTATTCATTGAGTACTTATTTCTACAGGGAGTTTTGATGCAAATCTGGAAAGTTTGGCAGGATTGAATTAGTAGTGATCATTTATTGGCCTACGGTTCATGATAACTCTGATTTGAGCCACTTCTGATAATGCTGAAGTTCAATTTTTGTTTTGGTTTGATTAAAGCTTTGAATGATCTTAATACCAACAGGTATTTGTATAATAATTATGTGTAATTCGTATATCATCTAAACTCAATTATCTAATTGCTCATGCTTCAAATGATTTTCATTTGGTTAAATTGATCTAGCAAGTTGGGTTCATTTATCTGTGCGATTTTTCATAATAATTTCCATGTATAGTGACATAGTCTCCTTTTTCAGATTATTGAAGCTACATATATACTTTCTATTAATCTAATCTGTTGCATTTTGTCATCTGTTCCTGTTTGACTGATCAAAAAATTAGTACAACACTTGATACTGCAATCTAAACCTTTTTATACTGGCAGATGAATCGTGAGAAGCTTATCAAGATGGCTGGTGCAGTCCGCACGGGTGGAAAAGGCAGTATGCGCAGGTTCATTAGATATATTTAATATTATGGAGTATCATATTCTTTGGATCTGTTAGATTTATCATGATTCCTTTATTCTTTGAGATACATGATATTTCTTTCCTGCATTCTAGCTTATATAATCCTTATAATATCCCTCATTATAATACTAAGCATCTAGCATGCTGAATCATCCTCGTGTGGTGTGGTGTCCCGAGGTCATATCATTCTGGTCATAGACAACACTCCAACACAGGAATACTTTAAAACCTTAAATGTGATGCGATGTTTCTGTTATTAGAATGCCCCCTTTTGTTTTTTTGTGGCTATCTTTTTCATTGGTTTACAAGTCAGCATTCTTTGTCTAGCTTTCACCAATTATTTTGCTTCTTGAATCTAAATCTAGAAAGAAGAAGGCAGTTCACAAAAGCCCAACTACAGATGACAAAAAGCTTCAGAGCACATTGAGAAGAATTGGGGTAAATACTATTCCTGCTATAGAAGAAGTCAACATTTTTAAAGATGATGTTGTCATCCAGTTTCTGAATCCCAAAGGTAAACAAATATCAAAATTGATTAAGCAAGTTAATGATTTCATGGATCATATAACAAACTTGTATTATGTTATTCAACTCCTTTTGTTTGTTTTCAGTGCAAGCTTCGATTGCAGCCAATACATGGGTGGTTAGCGGTTCTCCTCAGACTAAAAGTACAGTTTTTTTTCCTTCTCATATTAACGATTTTGCAAGAGTAGGAGACTACATTCATAAATTAAAATAAAAGAAGATAAGTAGCTAGTGCTTTCTATATATGTTTGGATTGACTATATGTTTAAACATCACCTTTTTAGCTCAATATGATATCCACCTATAATTTCTCTTATGAAAGTTTTCTAGAAGTGTAATCTTATGATTTTTCTTGTTTCAGAACTTCAGGACTTGCTCCCTACAATCATTAACCAGTTAGGTAAGTCTTCTCATTGTAATATGATTCCATGGCTAACTTTTGTGAAATGCATCAATTGTACTTGTTATCAGTTATAATCTTCTTTAGCTTGCTCTTGTAATCGTTCGATATGCTTGATGAACAATTAGCGCTTTCTGATCTTCACTTGGTCACACAGGTCCTGATAATTTAGAGAACCTACGGAGGCTCGCCGAACAATTCCAGAAACAAGTACCTGATGCTGCTCCTGCTGCTAAAGGTGGAGAAGAAGATGATGATGTCCCAGAGCTTGTGCCCGGAGATACATTTGAACAAGCTGCAGAAGAGAAACAAGCTTCATAGATAATAGATCTTCCAACAAGTTTGCATTCTGTTTTCTATGTTATTATTGCTATATCTATTGCAATTTGTGATAGTAATCAGAGCAGTTGATCTACTGGCTGAGCCGGAGCCATGTTTATTTTTGACCCTTGATGTCGTGGAGATTAATGACATTCAAGTATTTTGAACTTACCGTGATGAACAAACAAGTTGAAACACAAAAATAAGGAATTGCTGGTCCTCATTGTTGCTGTCGATACTTTCAAAACATCCTATTTAGTATGTTAGGAGTTGAGTAGCTGCTTTTGGGGGTGTAAGGTTTTTTTTATTCATTACAACGGTGAAGCTTTTGTGGCGTTGGAGGCGATGAAGTGGGAGGTGATAGAAGAAGACTTGTTCCATAGAGATTTTGTGGCGTTGGAGATGCATAGAGAAATGTTATCTTATCTGATGCTTTCTACATGATTATGAACGACATTAGACGTGGTTGATCTGATACGATAAAATTTAATTTTTTAATCTCTCTCTCATATGCATGAACAATTTTTTCTCTTTTCTCTCTCATCTATATGCAATAATTTTTCTCTCTTTTCTCTCTCATCTGTATGCAATACCTCTATCATCTATATGTAACAAGTTGTGACAGCTAGTAATTGCCTAAGTTGTGGCAACTAGTAATTGTCATAGTTATGACAATTGTGGTAGCTAGTAACCGTCACAACTAGTAACTGCCACAACTTGTGGTAGCTGTGACAGCTATGACAGTTAGTAACGGGCACAATTGTGACAGCTAGTAATTGCCATACTTGTGATAGTTGTGGCAACTAGTAACTGTCACAGTTGTGACAGTTGTGGCAGCTAGTAACTGTTATAATAATTGCATATAAATGAAAGGGGAAAGAGATAAAAGATGTTGTGACAATTACTAGCTACCACAACTGTGGCTATTACTAGCTACCATAACTGTGATAATTACTAACTACCATAACTACTTGTAAAAATTACTAGCAAACATTTATCTAACTTTGATGATTTTATAGAGAAACTTGTGACTTACACTTAAAATTTTATGTTATGTTAAAATTGATATAATAATTTCTAACTTAAAAGATTTATTTTTTCAGCCCCTATTTCAAAGTTCTAGCTACGCCCCCTGTAACAACCCTCACTCACTCGATATTCCTTGCGTTTATAAATTTGAGACACTCACGCAAGATCTTGATCATTCGAAGAATTAACAACATCGATCATGGAGAAGCAGCATGCCGCCACCCTCTTCCTCTTCCTAAGCCTCCAGATTAGTTTCTTAGCAAATCTCTTGACAGCGGCGGCCATGACTTCGCCGGCAGTCTTTGTCTTCGGCGACTCCACCGTCGACGTCGGAAACAACAACTTCTTGAGGGGTGCTCCCAAAGCCAACTTACC